>RQTK01000301.1:463837-476764 GCA_003991915.1 Elysia chlorotica
GGAGGAGGAGGGGGGGGGGGAAGAATATGACGATGCTGCTGATGCTGCTGCTGCTGCTGCTGATGACGATGATGATGATGATGATGATGATGATGATGATGATGATAATTACATCAATATTTAGCACTTTATATAGCGCAATACATAGGTTTTAATACTGTACAAAACATAACATTGTAATGAGCTCTAACATGTACAGCTGCAATAATATAGATGACACTGACATTCAATTTATGAAAGTGATACACGAATTAAAAGTTTGCCAGGTAAATATAAAAATTAAAAATAAGAATATAATATTTCATCTTAATCATATATAATAGAGCATTAACAGATTTGGTTTACAAACTAATGAGATCATAACGAACTTAAAAAGAAAATTAATGATGTTTAACTTCTTTCTAAAATTGGCCAAATTTCTCTCTGATCGTATCTAAGCAGGTTCTTTATTGAAACCAAAGTGGCTTGGACATACAGTTGAATGGAAGAACGAGGGTCCGAGTATGAATCCCTTCATTTAACAAGTTATCACGTTCTAGAAAGAGCTGTGTATGTATCTAAACGTATAATCAAAACGCCGCACTAATTAGATCTAAAGTGTCTATGTAATCGCAAGTCTAAATTGAACACCATTGGTAAATGTAAACGCGCTGGACTTTCCCAATCTAGAATAGTTTTAAGTTGTAATTTAATACTTTGCTCGGGAGCTTTATATAGAGTTCATGCCGTTTCTGTTCTACCTAAGAGTGGCGTTATATCATTCCCTTAGTGGTCTGGGCTAACGCGTTCGAATCTCAACTAGCGCCCCTTCTCCGCGAAAGATTGTCTGGATCACCCAGGAGGCGTTAAACTTAACAAACTTTCCATCTTCAATTCGTTTGAAATGGCTTAAGTGGAATCAACATTGTGGGTTAACAAAATTACACAGATAACTCATTATTAAACTACGTTTTCTTATATCTACATTGAACTCTGCGCCTGATTCTTTGTACATCGGTGATCAACACATACAATCTAACTACCGATGCTTGTAATGTAAACAAACTTCAACAAACTCCTCTTCCTGTTTACGTATTTCTAAGAGATCCGCTGCCAGTGGATTTGCATGTGTTTTCACACACATTATAAGACCATAAAACCATAAACATTTCCTCCCAGGATGCTGTGTGTGAGCGACAAAAGCGTTCTATCTTGTGAAGAATCAACGCTGTGAACAAATCGTTAGAGTATAAGTATAGATCAGTAGACGGACGAGATTTGTTCAGAGATGCGTCTAAAACGACTTGAAAGTTTGGCTTGATCGGAAAACGGCGATAAATTTAAAGCAACCACAAAGGAGAAGGAAAATAAACATAATATTTATTGTTACTGCTCCTTACACCTGAAAAATGAATGCAAAACCTAGATCACAAGAAATTTACAAATAAACTATAAACCATCATCTATCTGAATAAAAATGATTGAAAGAAGAGAACTTAGAAGCATCACTTCAAAATAAGAAAAATCCTCATGTTAAAGCCAGGCGCAAAAAGAACATAACGACTGAGTTCATGAACAACATCTCGTGCACATTTTCCTATTTCTTAGGAATAAGAGTGCTCTGCCTAAACGTTCTATGCACAGATGTTTTACCTCGTAAAAAAATTGAGTCGTGTTTAAACTAGCAGAAACGCTTAACATCACTATAGTGTCATTTTGTAGTTGATGTTTACATTTTTTTTGCGCGTTCTACGCCCTCGTTTAATGCGTCATACCCTTAGGAATTACTCACCTATATTAACGCTGAGGCTGAGGCTATTGCTTGGTGAGCTAACTGCAAGCTAGACCAGAGCTTTTGCCTTCAAACTGTTTCATAGATGCACTTCTTCATGAAACTAGATTCCGATTTAGCGCTGCTCTTCATTATCAGAAAGTTTAAAAACAACAATATTTATATTAATCTGTGCGTCAATTTAATGAAAAATAAAACCGCGCTGCTGTCGAAAAATTTTTTCCAGAGAAGATAAATTATACCAGAAAACACTCTAACCGTCTATTACAAAGCCTTAATTTTCCGCGTATTTTATTACCCATACTTGCCAAGGTATAAGAGCTTAGATATCAGTGGCTTCACAAAAAAGTTCTTATGACGTTTGCCCCGTTATGTCAAATCGACCTGAAACTTTTCTTCGAACTAGTCCAGATGTTAACGCTACAAAAGTCGGCAGTGGCAACTCTGTTAAACTTAAACGATGACAATAAAAGTGCCAAAACGTTTTTTTACATAAGAAAATGAAGAAACCAATTATAATGTCTAAAATAACAAAGAAAACAGATTTAATCGTAAATAAAACAAACTCACAATCTATTTGCGCTAGTGCTATCTTTTCATGGGCGTCGACAACACTCAATGTGTTCGATAAATAATTATCTTTGGTCCGAACCAAAATCGTTCTTCAAAATCTATTAGAATCTAGATTAAGTGCACATTTAATCAATTTAATTGTACTTCAAGAGGAAGGGCGTTCATGTTTGACTGGTGCTGTTTCTCATGTCAACATTCCACACTTCATTATAATTATCTGTACCACGGGTTTTAAAATCAGTCACGCAATAGAGCAACTATGTAAAGAGGTCCAGTAAAAAGGTTAAACACTCATGTTGACAGAACCTTTTCACCCCATTTAAGCTACTGCACTCTTAAACGGCCCACTGTTCTTTCGCAATAAAATGGAATGCAAGAATCTGTAAAAACGTATTAACTTGCTTCAAACATTCACTTTTTATCATCCTAATCACTGAATATTATTAGACAGTCAACACCATGGAGTGCTGGTAGATTGTTGGTGTTCGAAGTTCAACAGTGAACTCATAGCAATTGTTTATGTTCACTCATCTTAATGGACTCTTTTTAGTATCAGGTTAAATGCTCGCTTTTCTCTCGAAATATCGTGGCAAATTAACAAAGGCCCTAGACTTAACTACATTGTTGTGTGTAGATAAAAAAGGGAAATGTTCGGTACATGTAGTTTGATGGTGGGAACGATTATGGTCCGTTTTGTTTACGCGTTCTTTTGTAACTCCTTTATATTTGATGGCTTTATTTGCAAAATAGAGAAAAGGCATAGTGCGATTGCTGCTATGCTGCTATGTTATCGCCTAAATGTAATTTACAATGTCTCATTTGAAGCGCATCGTATTTGCTATGGTTCCAAATAAACTCAAAAGAAAATGTTATTATAAACTATAATAACTATAATAGACCTCCAAACTAACTGTTTGTCACCTGCATTCCAGTTACTAAGAAGAAAATTGAAAAACCCCCACTAGAAATTGGCTAAATTATGCTTGATTGCTTAATGGTATTTAACGTCAAGGAATAATTTAAAGAATTTCGTTGATCGATATCAACTGCCCAATCAACCCGAGTAGTACAAGATTTGAACCGTCAATCGCCATCAATGATGTTGCGCCTTATGTTTGTCACAGTCAAAGCGGCCGTGTTGGAAAAGCTGGTCCCTATTTCTTAACATTATATTTTATAACAAGCCCTAACCCAGTAAAACAACAACAACAGCAACAACAACAACAACAACAACAACAACAACAACAACAACACAGCAACAGAAATATTGATATCATAGTTCCGTTTGGCACAAAAGTAACCACCATAAACTAAATGCATTTCCCGTGTAAGGCTGCCATCAATATTCAATAAAACTAACAGGCTACACAAGGAGGTGCGGTTTGGGAGCTACTTCTGAAAGAACTACGCCAGTAACACAATCATAGAAACATAAAAGAATATCTTTGTTCCCTTCGACTCACCGCTGAATGCTGATAATGGTAGTTTTACGCACCATGCCAAACTCCACATACTATACCAAAGAGCTCTGATTTTAAACAGTACTTTTACCGGAGTACTATGTAGCTATTACCGCATTACTATATATTACCGAAATAACAAGAAATTCTTGAGAGCCGATTTGAATATTGGCAAACACCATTTAAAATTAAATAGCGGGTATTTTTCAGTCGTGATAAATACAAAGTTATTTGTTTACTATTTAGAATGGTTGTATGGTAGATCAGATGTCTCGATGAAAGTTATTTAGAGTTCAATAATCAGATGTTTTTTTTTACATAATTGGCACATTTTGCCTTTTCGTTTTTTCCTATTTTCACGGTTTATGTTATCTTCGCTTGAATTTTCACACTCGGGCATTACTAATAGCTTTATTAAAAACTTGTACCTTAGTGTTTCAATTTCCAAGTGTGCAATTTCTTTGATCGAATCCTTTTGTGCGATTCCATAGAAAAAAAGAACCATAGGAGAAAAAAAAATAAAAAAAAAAATCTATGAAACAAAAACATTCACTTAAGTTGTAAAAAAAAGTTAAAGGCAAATAATTAGTTTGGCCAAATACAAATTAATTCTTAGCCGTCTTGATGTAGAAAGGCGTTTGAAAATATAAAGCTCCAAACACAACAAACGGCTCTCAAGAGTGAAAATAAAAGGACTAATTATAATAATACTCTCTTTAATCTTAACCCTTATATAAAAAGGCTTCACTGGCGCCTTGTTCCTTGTCTTCTTTACACCGGGCATAGCCATTAAAACTTAAACTAACTTCCGATTCCTTGCTTGAACAGAACAGTACATCAGAATGATAAATTAGATATTCGTCGCTGGCTGGCAACAGTAATGTTACGTAAAGACGCAAGAAGCCTGATGTCTTGATTTACTGTTCATAGCATCGCTTGTCTTCTTAAATTCTATCGCCCAACATTCAGGAAGGCAGCGACCCAGAAGTTTGTGAAGGCGTCACTATACGTACAATTGTACCAAGATGAATTCTCTGACGGTTTTGTTACGTGGGATGCAGTCAGAGTCGATTAAATCGACAAAACTACACATCGTACAACCATTTCGCCAAGGTATATTCTGTTGCTACATCTACACTGCGGTAACATCGATAGCTTTATTCACAGTCTACATTTTCTTTTACTTTCCTACTATAAGGTTCTTTATTTGTTCCCCTCAGTGTGGTAATGCGCTCGTGTGTCTGAATTAGCCTATACCTGTGAACAATGTTTAAATAACGGTGACAATCCATTGGCAAAGATTGCTCATACGCTCGTATTTTGGCAACACACTACGATGAAGCAATATTATATCATTACTTCAGCAAGGTTAGGATAAACGAGCATCTTTTTGTACAATTTGGGAGGCACGCATAGATATAATCCACGCACACAAAATGGTTCACAAAAAAAAATAATATATATAAATGTCTATATTATAAACATTGATACATGTGAAAAATTGCCTCGGATTCTACTGCAGCCCCTAGAGTCTATGATAGGTTTCCAGCATTGATGGGGTGAACTAAGTAAAGTATACTTAGTATAAGGTTCGTCTAAAAAAACAAACAATGGTCTTACTATTGCAAGCAGAAAAGCAACCTAATTTGCTATGGGGCTAACATCTGAAAATAGACAACTATGGCTATAGACCATAATGTTCATTTCTCGTTCCCTAAGATACCTCCCCAGAAAGCTCTTCATACAGGTTGACCAGCATCGTTATGGGAACTCCCAGTAGTTTCACTGGCAGTTAAACGATTCCTCCAGTCCATCAGTTGCTCAGGAGGAGACTGGAAAATGGCTTCACGAGATATAAACGTCCTTTTAAATCTCAATAAGCTTTCGCACCTGTATTCTTATGTTCCACTTGTTTTTGGAGAGATGTTTTTATACTTTACTCTTTAAGTACCCTCTTTCTTGCTAGTCTTTTTGAAAGTCTTTGATTACCTTCTTGAGGAGGAAAAAAAAAGTATGGTATATAAAAATAAAGAGGCCAACAAAGGTGTCAGGGTAAAGGCTTAAAAATAACAAATTTCTTTCCTATCATTGGATGGTGTCTAGTACTGTAAAATAAAGAGACCAGTAAAGGCGTAGACTTTTTAGGTTATTCATGTAAAACCCTAACGGTACCTTGTCTCCTTAAAAAGCTATTTATCTTCCCATGAACGTCAACCTCACAATATGTTTGCCCCTTATTTTTTATGCATACTCAACCGGTTTCCGACAAACAATCAATTCAAGGTTTGCTGACTTTATTCCGATTTCCATTCATTTGTCTTAAAATAAAGAAGCCTTTTGTTTCTGTTTCCTCTTTTAGTATTTTCCCTTCCCTCATAGTTTTAGATCTTGTCTATCCTACACAATGTCGTCCAAACCATGATGATTATCCACCGAATTACCATCGTTCTCACCCTGTTTTTTAAGCGCATGAAGTTAAAAGAATTGGGGCACAGAAGTTTGTTATCCAAGCCTGAGGGTGAGGAGAAACGGGTAACACATTCTTCCTTGTACCAATGACGCCCAGCTTATAGCAGGCTAAGCATGGTTCGTAAAAGGCGGAGTTACATTTTAAAGAGAAAACCTACAACAGATTGAACTATTGTCCTTTCGATGTTAATACAGCATATGGTGGTCCACTGGTAAAGCACGTAATTTTTAAACGATGGTCGCGTGTTCTAGCCCTACAATTCCTGTCACGTTTTCCTCTTGCTAGTTTGGTCATAGTCAGTAAAAGGTGTGGCCAGCTTCTCCACAAAAAGTCTGACAAATTACCGTCTCAACTAGATCAGTATTAGATCAGTTAGTAGGTAGATCAATTTGCATTGGTAAAGTACATGTACATGTATTTGTCTTCGATTCTACAGACAAGCTCACACTATATATAGACCATCCTTTTAAAGGGGGAATGAACCTTCCCCAAACTGATACAAACGGTAACGTTGAAAACAATCTTAAAAATAGCATGTATGTTTAGACTTGACATAACTTAGGCTAAACTCCCTTCTTGTTATTTAATAAACACGTCCATAGCTATCTACTCTGCTTTTTTTTTAAAGTGTATTATATAGACATCGTAATCTCCACCTCATCATTTCCCAGACATATTCATCGTGCAAAAATCAGAGCCATATTGCCAAGGTCGGGACACCAGGTGCTAAGTGAGTTTACATTCATAACAAAGCAAAAACCGAAACTTTCCGACATTTCCCCTGCGCCCCTGGCGTGAGTCAGAATCCCTCCCGGTTCCCCAGGGTGTGAACTTTGGAGGCTTGACGATCAACAGATGAGTCAGTTCTGTCTGAGGTCTCGCTGAGTTCAGTTTTCTTACCATACAATTCATAGGTCCTTGCCTTGTCAGTTGAGTTGTAGTTGAGTTGGTTTAACGTCCAACATCAGCATTATAAAGGCTATATTGTGGATGGGCCCCAAGACTGACGTCTGCCATTTTTATGTGTATCCACACACGAGACAGGACGGGATACCATGACTCATGTCTCAGCCGTTCACATTAAACTGACACCGACCCAAGTAGGGAGCGAAATCGCTAGGGCTCGAACCACTGATCTTTTGCGTCGGAAGCCCCATTGCTTTGTCAGACACTAACTGTCTCCATTATCCACTTTTCTCTGATTCAACAGATCAAGTGGGTAACCTTAACCTTCTGCTCTGCTTTGTTTTCTTGTTTCATGAAATGGAACCCGTTTCTTTTCCTTAGTGAGTGTACACACCAGTATATCTTAAAAATAGCATGTATGTTTAGACTTGACATAACTTAGGCTAAACTCCCTTCTTGTTATTTAATAAACACGTCCATAGCTATCTACTCTGCTCTTTTTAAAAGTGTATTATATAGACATCGTAATCTCCACCTCATCATTTCCCAGACAAACTCATTGTGCAAACATCAGAGCCATATTGCCAAGGTCGGGACACCAGGTGCTAAGTGAGTTTACATTCATAACAAAGCACAAACCGAAACTTTCCGACATTTCCCCTGCGCCCCTGGCGTGAGTCAGAATCCTCTCCGTTCCCCAGGGTGTGAACTTTGTGGGCTTGACGATCAACAGATGAGTCAGTTCTGTCTGAGGCCTCGCTGAGTTCAGTTTTCTTACCATACAATTCTTAAGTCCTTGCTTTGTCAATTGAGTTGTAGTTGAGTTGGTTCAACGTCCGACATAAACACTATATAGGCTATATTGTGGATGGGCCCCAAGACTCACGTGCCACACACGAGACAGGACGGGGATACCATGACTCCTGTCTCAGCCGGTCACATTAAACTGACACCGACCCAACCAATAGGGAGCGAAATCACCAGGGCTCGAACCATGGACCGTTTGCGTCGGAATGCGATGTTCTACCCCAGGGCCACCGCGCCCCATTGCTTTGTCAGACAATATTGTCTCCGTTAATCACCTTTCTCTGATTCAACAGATCAAGTGGGTAACCATAACCTTCTGCTCTGCTTGATTTTCTTCTTTTATGAAATGGAACCCGTTACTTTTCCTTAAGCAGTCACTTTACAATGTAATTGCTTTACAAGCCACATGAGAAATAATACCAGTTTATTGTTTAAAAATTTCCTCCTCAGCCTTATAGCTTTCGGATGAGCCATTTATTACGCAGAGGAAAAAAGCCTCCGTAATTAGTAAAGAACATTCACTTTTGCTTTTGTAAAAACTTGTTATCCGCTGCCATGGTAAATATATGAGAGTGCGATTTCAAAAGACTGAGCCAGAAATTTGTAAAAACTTTATGCTTTGGAGCATTTTTTGCTTCTTTTTTTTAAAGCAGCCTGCGGTAATTGTGATAAACAAAAGAGACAGGCAGACATCGCTGGAGTTTTGGCATTCGATTCATTATCCCCAAGCCACACCAAGGCATTCAGAATTTCCCTCTCACTAACACCTTTCTCTTTCACAACCACGCAGCATAAAACTCACACGACTTTTTAATTTTCCACCAATCAGGGCCTACCGCCAAACATAATTATGAATCTCGGCGTATTTGATACAATTTAAATTAAAAAAAAATGTTGGGGCATTTAATAATCACTATTTGCTACTCAAGTCGTGATATTGAATCAAATGTATTATTCCTATGGGATACTAAAGGCTTATCTTATCTTATCTCTTCTTCTATGTCACAATGACCACCCATTAGCAATATAATGATTAAAACACAAACTTGTAGAAATCTAAGTATCGCTCTTTGAATAAATAGAAACATAAATCAGCGCAAAAGTTAAACTATTTACACGATGGACGTATTTTCCCTTCCTCTTTCTCCCATCAACTAATTTGTTGGTGCTTTCCGAACACTTGCTGGCTTTGACCAGTGCAATCCCCAGCTGTACCTTTCTTTATCGTCTCCCCCCCCCACTCTCCCCCACTCTCTCTCTATATGAAGGCCTCTGTTTTTCTGCCAGTCAGCCTATCAACCTGCATTTCTCTCTTTCCTTTGTCGATCTCCCTCTCTCTTTCTCTCTCTCTCTCTCTCTCTCTCTCTCTCTCTTCTTCTTCTTCTTCTTCTTCTTTTTTTCTTCTTTTTCCTTCATGTTCTGCATTTTCCTCACTCCCTTTTTTCTCTCCTGCAACATACTATATGCACATAGTCATATAAAACAATATATTAATAAAAACAATTTTTTTTGTTCCCCTTAATTCCGTGCTAGCCTGGCACAAAATGTCACCATTACAGTATTATGGCTATTAAGAGACGCAGACCTGGATGGGTTGGGTTGGGTTGGGTTGGTTTAACGTCCAACGGCAGCACTATGTAGGTTATTGTGGACGGGCCCCAAGACATACGTCTGACAATTTTATGTGCTGCCACACACGAAACAGGGCGGGGATACCATGACTCCTGTCTCAGCCGGTCACATTATACTGACACCGATCCAACCAATAGGGAACGCAACAGCCAGGATTCGAACTTGGGACCTTTTGCGTCGGAAGCCAATGTTCTACCCCTCGACCACGCAGACCTGGAATCGGGTTTAACCTCCCCAGGAAGTCGCATAGAAGGAGTGCACTATTAGTTTAAGGCCTGGGCTCCGGCCGCAGACACCTGGAACAGTTTCACCCTGTAACCCTGGAAAGTGGCAGCCGCCTGCTTCTGACTCTATACAGACGCCCGTTAAACTCGACGAAAAGCGCGGGAATCGAGAACAAAGTAAGGGCTTTGTGGAAGCAATGAGATGTTTGGAAGCATTGATTTAAAGCTGGGGATAAATAGATAAGGGTATGGGGAGAAGAGGGAATGAGATGGAGAGAGAGAGAGAGAGAGAGAGAGAGAGAGAGAGAGAGTAAGAAATAGAGAGAGAAGACAGTGGAGCGACAGATATACAATAAAGATTTTAAAAGAAATAACACAATTAAAAAAAAAAAGAAATAAATCGAGAGGAAACACAAACGAAAAGAAAGAGAATAGAGGAAGGGGGAAAGAAAAGGGGAGATAGATTGATAGATAGATAGATAGATAGATAGATAGATATATATATATAGATAGATATATAGATAGATATCTATCTAAATGATTGTATGGATAGATATATGTATTATGTATATACAATAAACGCATTCTTTTAGGCCTATTGATGACACTGATTCTAGCGTTGTAAAAGTCGCAGTCCGCATATTATTTAATTATGCTATTGCGTTTTGATTTTAAAGGAATCGGAAATTTAAAAACCTAAGGCAATATAATTATTTGCACAGTTTGATGTCGAGAGATTTCCCAAAAGTTTATTTAGGTTCCGATAGTCGAAATGGTTATAAGGTGTGAGCTGTAAAAATAAATACCGTCACCAATTTTTTTCAACCTTATACATTGTCATCCACCTTAAACAAATTTATGAAGATACATTTGAACTTTATAAGCTATGAATACAAACAGTCACAGTTGCAAGTAGGAAATAGTTACAAAGAGTTAAGTATTCAAATAAAAGGATTGACATGAATAAGACAGGTGGCAGTTTCCTAAATGATATCACATCATTATTTAAACATTACATTTGTATTTGTTGTTTGTGGAGGAAAAGAGCCATGAAATAAGTTTAATTTAACACAATAATAATTACTTTTGTTTTCATAAAAGCCAAATGCCCAACCTAAATCGACAAATGGTATTGGTTTGGAGAAACACTATTACTTCGATTGAGCTATTTATGATGTAGTTGGCAAATTGTGTAGGGTGATATGCAATATCAATGGTCTTATATTCATAATTATTGTGAGATTCATCTCTTTCTCTTTATAGACTCCACGCATATAGTAAGTTCGATAACTAGACTATTTTTTAGCAAGAATTCAATTGTAAAACGTCTATTAAAGGGGCGCAATTCTCAAACTCTCAATCAATAAATACCGGAAACCGAGTGAGTGAAAACACGTTATACACAAATCCAAGCGCTGGTTGCATTATACGAACAGCTAAATTGATTGTTACTTCTTATTGTTCTACACCATTCAGCCATTTTCCCCAATCCCTTTTCGGTAACACTATTGTATCGATTTCTTAGTTCTTTCAAAAGACACGCCATGAAGTGTTGTTTCGTTTCCGCATCACGTGGTTACTTTTCTTTCTGCACCGTTTCTGTGATAAGGCAGGGGATGTTGTTTATCAGATTTCTAATCAAAAAGAAAATTTCTTAACTTCTATGTCATTAGACAGGAAATATTCCCTAATTTTTACAAAACGTTGATAGATTAGCATTATCGAATTAATATGTTATTTGTGATGATTGGTTAGAAAAGGATAGTCTTTGATTGTTCAGGTCAAACAATAGAATTTATTATTATCATTTTTCGAATAGTTCTGTCGGAGAACCAATCTTCATACTTCCTATCCATCTGCATCTATCGGCAATTTTAGGAGATGTTTACAAATAGAAAAAAAACCCCAAAATTAGAGAATATGTGATTTAAAATTGGTTGGACCCACGTGTGGCTTGGTTCACTTTGGTCTTGCAAAGTCTTATTTGACTATACGCGGTATGTGTATGTGTATGTGTATGTGTATGTGTATGTGTATGTGTATGTGTGTGTGTGTGTGTGTGTGCGTGTGCGTGCGTGCGATTTACTAATACGTGCAGAGAATCCTGAGCATACTGGAAAAGCAAATCACACGGAGGTATAGATGTGTATTACAATGTTGAGATATTGAGGTATAAACATCTAATTAAAAAACAGCAACACTTTTATAAACAAGAAAAAAGGAATCGACATGAAATCTACAAGATATTAAAAAAAGCTAAAATGAAAAAAAATATAATTATATACAAATAACCCCCCAAAACCCACCAGAACCCCTCCCCCAACACCAAAGTTGTGTTCCCTCTTTCCTTGGTGAATTTTTGTTATATGGAATTTGATATTTTTGAGGCCTTTTTCTGTTCTCACGCATAAACGATAATCTCAATCTGTTTTCTCCAAAAGACTTACCGGTCCTTGTAACACTGAAAGACTAACAGATAGTTTAGATCTCGAGCCCCAGTTAGGAATGTTAATGATCCAATAATGACCGCGATACTCAGTGCGATGGAATCAATCTTTTACACCCAGTTGCTCACCTTAACCAGGTGTGAAATTGGGCTGTTACCAGGTGCTATAAAAACTCTAATCTGCGCCATTAAAGTGAAATGTTGGGTTCATTCTCCCATTTCTTTTTTCTATTTTGACCGAAAAGAAAGGAATCAAACGATCTTATCTAAAACTGAAACGCTAACGTTGATATGGTTTCCTAGCTTGTTACGGTCTTGGTTGTAAAGAAAGGCGGTCTACTTCTAGCTTGACGAAGAATCTTCTTATCATCAGTGTTGATAAAATATATAGCTCTACTATTCACACGACTTCGTCTTTATCTGTTTTATTACGAAGCCAAAAATTATCATGATACTGATTTGTAGGTTTGTCTATGTATGTAAAACAGAAACTAGGCTCGAAACTGACAAAATGGTGATTTAAATCTTTTTTTTTTTTACTATTACTTTGATTAGTCTTCCTCCTCTACAGTCGCAAAGATTTACATAGAGATTTAAAAATACACATACCTAAACCAAAATTACTCACCCCCCCCCCC
>RQTK01000301.1:477011-504417 GCA_003991915.1 Elysia chlorotica
TCTCCCTCTCTCCTCTCTCTCTCTCTCTCTCTCTCTCTCTCTCTCTCTCTCTCTCTCTCATTATTGCTTTTTCATTACTCTTTTTCTCAATAATATCACAGCAGCTGCAATTTCAATCCCATGCAGCCAGCTTTGCGCACCGTCGCATTTTGCACCGTGCCAGGTGGCAACTCCAGCAGTTGCTGCCCTTTTCCAGGAAGGCGCACAGCGGGTTACCTCCCCGATAATTCAGGAGGTGAGAATGAGAATCTGGACCGTACAAACCGGTGGTGGTGCGATAAAGCTCCCATCTATAAAAGCTTAGGGTTTTCGGAGAAATCCCGATAAGGTTCAAACTATACTCTCATTTCCAGATGCACATCTGCAAAGTTTTAGTCGCTCGTCTAGGTGGTGTTGAGAAAGATAGGTTGTTAGAAAGATACATTGTTAGAGAGAGAGAGAGAGAGAGAGAGAGAGAGAGAGAGAGAGAGAGAGAGAGAGAGAGAGAGAGAGAGAGAGAGAGAATGCATCAATAAACTATAGGATAATAAAATACCGACTCTGCTGATTTTTTAACAAAAATGTTTTCACAACAGTGTTGAGGTTCTTATGGGACAATCGAGTAAAATAGTGTTTACATATAGGTAACAGCTGCTTTAAAATAACAGTAAAGCTTCAATATTTTTATAAATTAACTATGAAAACGCACACTTGTTTGTGCATAAAGAGTGATATTTACTGTATGTCTAGAATTGGGTTTAAATTTATTCAAACGAATGAATGGCAACATCCTGGAAGAAAGACAACTAAAAATTCCCCCGTTTGATAAAAAACACAGGAGAAACGTACTGCTTCAAAATGGTGCCAAGAAATTCAATCTCAACTGTCTTTAAAGCGAAGCTCATAACGTTTTGACATAACCGTCTACTGAGTCTGACGTCAAAGGTAGAAAAAAACAACAACAAACAAACAAACAAAAAAAAACCCTCAAGAAAACCAACAACCAACCCACGATTACTGGAAGAAGACACACTCACAAAAATACAATTACAAGCACAAACAATACTAAAAAAAGAGACAAAATAGCTTATCCATTTTTTTAAAGACTACAAAGGATTTTTTAAAACAAATTATTACGCACCTTTTCACACCAGTCCTGTCTTAAAACTATGCATCTAAGGAACAAACGAAAAGTCACAACCAAAAAATTACGTTTGAAAATTACGTGGATGCAATAAATAAATGTAAAAAAAATTAGACAATGAAGTATAAAAATAACAAGAAGCAACAACGCAAAAAATAAAAACAAAACAACAACAACAACAACAAAACAGTAAAGAAAAAATACTCACCCACCCGCAAAATAAACAAATAAATAATATTAATTATTATTAAAAAAAACAATACTAAAGCAACAACGCAGACAAACGTGGTTCGACTTTCTCCTTTACATGAAGAGGTCAGAAGTTTTGATCGTGTTTTAGTTTTTCACTTACGTCTCTGGATTACACGCGATGACCCTTCAAGCTGCGAGTGCATACATGCCAACTTTACGCTAAAATAGCGGAGTGTACGCATAAAACAACAACAACAACAACAACAACAACAACAACAACAACAAAACAGCGTGAAGGTGACTGGGTAGGCAGCTCTGTGGTACGGGTGGTAAGGGGGCAGCACTTCAAATCATCACGCGTCGACTTTATTAATTTGTGCCATCCCACTTTGATCACTGAAAAATGTACAGGTCTCGCCTGCAGAGCACTGTCCTATGGCAGATCGCTTGGGTTTGATACAAGTATAAACTTAAAAAAAAAAGTCATTTATGTAAACAAATTCTTTTATGTAAAGGTTCTTAAATCTATTTCACTATTATCATATTCCAGGATATAGCCAAATTATATGAATTAATACACCTTGGAAACATGTTTGCCAGCGATTTCTTTTTTATTTTGACATTCTTCGTCATCTCTATTTCCAACACGCCATTTTGCGGATTTGAAGCACCTTAATCGTTCAACGTAGATATCAATATTAGCAAACCATTCGCTTTTGACTGTCCTTCAACAAAAGTAGTTTTGGTTTAATCAACATCGAATTGGAAGTTATGAGTATATTAGTAGTTAAACTAAAAGCGTTCGTGTAACCTTATTAGCAGAAAAAAAACGTACTGCAACACAAAGCACAGTTGTAAATTCTTGATTCATTTACGCTAACTTTTGCTTCAGTATTTCTCCGTTTGTTTAAAAAAACAAACGACAAAAAAAACAACAAAAAACACACAACCCCCCCCCCCCCCGCGCACAAAAACGTTGCTTTCTTGCAAGTCATATCTATACCGTCGTTGGGCAACGCGGAACTGAAAAAAAGGAGCGGTAAAACTCACCTACCGGCGGCATGGTTCTAAAACCAAAGATTTATACTCCTACGAGAGCGGAAATCGCAGTCCAACTGGAATTTTGAATAAATGTAAACCAGAATTCACTTCCACTCAAATAACAAAAGGTTTATTCAGAATCATTTAGTTCATACTCAAGATTGGTGCCAGCGTGTAATATTCGTATTAACAAACAAACAAACAAACAACCAACCAACCAACCAACAAACCAACCAACCAACCAACCAAACGAAAAACAAAACAAAATAAAAAGCAAAAAAAAAAAAAACAACAAAACATAAAAACAATTAAAATACAGATAAACAAATTGTTGTTGTTGAATTTGTTCAACATCCAACACCAGCACTATATAGGCTATATTGTGGACAGGTCCCAAGACTAACGTCTGACAATTTTATGTGCTGTCACACGAGACAGGGCGATGATACCAAGGCTCTTGTCTCAGCCGGCCACATTAAACTGACACCGACCCAACTAATAGGGGGCGAAATCGTCAGGACTCGAACCACGGATCTTCTGCACCGGAAGCCGATGTTCAACCCCAGGGCTACCGCGCCCCGTTGAAACTAATTATGAGAGTTTAACTGTAATGACAGCTTGACTCATGACGTAAGATATATATCAGCTAAAATGCTAGATAAAACACTCAGAAGATACAGGTGTCTATCAAATGTTGGATGAAAAAAAGCCTATATAAAAAGAACTACCTGTTTGTTCTAAAAGATAACGAGCTCTTTTCACTGGGCCAGTTACGAAACAGCGATATCTCACCAAACCTACCTGTACCAGGTCAAAGGGAAGTAAACACGCTCTGCATACCGTTTTTCCAGAGTATCAGGGGAGGTAATCTGCAAAGCATGTGCGCCGTTGATAGGTTTTAGCAGTTTCAGGGAAAGCCTGGAATAGACCAAGAGGTGAGTTTGAGTAACAGATCGTGTACGGGTAGCCGCCTGTTAAACTGAAGGCCTGTCTGTCTGAGGAGTCGCAGTTTGGCTGGGAACCTCTGCAGGTGTAGAGATAACAGGATGGGAAGCACAGTAAAAGAATAAATTATTGTTCTCAGTTGTTTGCAGTGGCCAAAACGTTTGAAGAATATTGAGGTGAACTAAGTTCATAGTGGGTATTTATATTTATTATAAGCAGATCGAAATTGAGAAGAAAAAATACGAGTTTTAATGGACTGATATTACTCTAGTGTCTTCTTTCTGAAGTTCAGCACGCTTTCTTATCTTTTATTGCTCTGTTATTTTTTTTTTAAAACTTTCCTTGCTTTCCTAGATGATCCCAACACACCTACAGCTGATGATTGAACACTTTTATTATATTCAATTGTGTGTTGACACTAACATGGAATGTGTTGATATTTTCATGCCTTATGCTTGAAAAAAAAAGCAATTAAGAAAATCAGACACTAGTGATACTAGGTACCCACTAGGTTTATCAAAACTTTGAACTATGCTTTTTGTCGGAAAACAAATAAGTTGAAATACGTAGTACTTTATTATCATCGCCAGAGTCACAAGCCCCACCACCACCACCACCACCATCACCACCACCACCACCACCACCACCACCATCATAATCATCAACATCATCATCATTATCACCATCTCGACGACCACCATCGTAATCATCATCATTATCATCAATATTATCATCCTTCTAGTCATCATCATCATCATCATCATCATCATCATCATCATCATCATCATCATCATCATCATCATCATCATCATCATCATCATCATCATCATCATCATCATCATCATCATCATCATCATCATCATCATCATCATTAACAACATTACTCCCTGTCCCTCTTATTAGTCATCGTCATCACTTACTCCCCCCTCTCTCCCCCAGTCTCTCTCTCTCTCTCTCTCTCTCTCTCTCTCTCTCTCTCGTTCCTTGTTTTCTCTCACAGTTGTCATGTTGATCAATCATTACCGGCACATAAACAGGAAACTGCCAATAGTTTACTGTTATGACCCACACAAAGTCACCACAAACTTGCAGCCACTAATCTATTTTTGCAACGCAGAAAACCCTACAATCATGTTTGTCTCATTTTCAGAAATTAGCTGTTTTATCTTCCCAAAGATCTGTTGTTTTCTCTAAATTTGTTTTTAACTGCTGTCCAACTTGAGAAATGATTTACCGTTTAAAAAACAACAACAGCCAAGCTTTGTGAAAAAGTAAAAACAATTGATTTATCTTGTGTGGAATGGAATGGAAAATCAAAGTGTTGGCACTGCTTAAAATGGAGGTGGAGGCGCAGTTGGTTTCATTCTGTAACTATCATGTGGACAGTAAAGGTAGTGATAATGTAAGATGATAATAAATAGCAATACCTCTAATCCTACTATTCTCTATTGCTAATATTCTCTAATCCTAATATTCATCATAATAAACATCAGCGAGTGACACATATAACTCGATTTGGATTATACATGCGTTCATACTTAACTGCAAAGTCAATACATTTTCCCAACTCTCCACAACTCTTCACAACTGATTCAAATGATAGTATTCATTTTAAATTCTTTAAAGCTAAATACATTTTTGACTAAGCATTACAATTTTATCCCAATGTTTTCATGGAAGTTTCAAACAAAAACTGCGTTGACGAAACAAATGTGACATTTAAATAAATTGATCATGCATCTTCTTAAAACACCGCAACTCGGCGTGAAATGACGCTACAAGAACCAAATACCGGAAGAGCTGATCAACTTTACAGCCTGTATGAGCTTTTAAAATTTCTTAAAACCTATTTCAGCCTGTCAACATGCAGACCGTTAAGGCATGCTTATCTATGCCAAACATCTAGTGCAACTGCAGTAGGCTGCTTGCAAAAACACAGTCACACAGAATCACACTTAGTCACACGTGATGACATGACCATGACTAATCCCATAACACATTGTTTCTGGTCATTGCTAAAAGCCTTACATATTTAGAACATGTTTTATTTCCTGAATATTTATACTACCATTGTTGTAAACTTGTTAAATTAAAAACTAAGAGGTTTAAAGTCTGGTTATGTATTTGCGATTTATTTCTTTATACATACATGTTGTAATTACTAATAAGGCATTTCAATCTGTAATTTGTTTAAAATATTTCTATTTCTGTTCATCACTGAAAGGCTTTTAATTTGTTGCATTTTATTCCTCTCTGGATATTTTCGATAAAGATAAAAAGGGCTAGTTCACAGGTAGCGCTTGACACACAGCTTACTTTCAAGACTCACATAGGACTCATTATGAAGCGGTTAGATAAACACTTAAGATATTTAATTCCCAATCATCAATTTACGTTTTCTTTCTTTATTATTATAAATCGAAGTCATACCTTACTAGTGTGTCTTAGTCAACTTTCAACGCGTACAATTTATTCATGTTTTTTTAATGATTTAAATACTCCAGATACCCACCAAGGCCACCACCACGAGGGGAGTGTTCTGGAACGGAGTTTGGTCTCTTTCAGACATGATGACACAGCTCCTTCTACTGCTTCTCCTACTTTGCCACGGAGGTAACGGTTGAAATACTTATGTAAATAACATTTTATAGGCCTCTCTTCAATTTTATACCCCTTTGCCCTATTCAGAACGGCCAAACAATAATCTCTAACTCCCCTCGATTCCCCTTCCCCGTACCGTTTCATGTTTCCTAACTCTGGTTTTTCCCAACGATTGCGTCAAGCCTGCTTTTTCTTTCTTTGTTTTATCTATGTCTATCTGTGTCTGTCTATTTATCAGTCATTTTGTCTTCTACAACTATATCGGTTTCCGTTTGTCACTCTTTTGGAGACCTCTGTATAATAATTATGAATAACGCCACAGGTTTATAGAACCCCCACGGTGAATCAAGGAGACGTGAGGCCTAGATAATTTTGGAATCACGTAATCGCATAGAAATTTCCTAGAGACTAAAGCGGCATTAAACTGTTGCTTTCTTCCATCTGAGGAATAACTAAGGGCACAAGCTTACTGAAGTGGTAGAGCTCTGGGATACTATTCGGGGAATCATCAAATATAATTATTATATTTCTCTCTATAACCGTCAAAACAAACTGGCTCAAGTCGTAGAGCGTTCGTGTCGCAATTGGGAGGTACCTAGTTCGAAATCCAGGATCAGTCAAAAACTATTTCTCCTCTTTCGTTCTGGTTTTCCCTTCTGGTTGTATCGGTTTCAGTATAATGTGACCGACGAAGACAGGAGTCATGGTATCCCTGCACTGTCTCTGTGTGGTAGCATGTAAAACTGTCAGACGTTAGTTTCAAGACTAACTCACAATATAGCCCATTGAGTGCTGACGGTGGACGCTAAGCAGCCAATTCATCTGACGCTAGCAATAAAACGTCTAATTCAAGGCACTTTCTACTTTTAAAAAGTCCCTTCTATGCTCTCTAATACTGTAATCACGTAGAACAAACTCTCTATGGCGCAACGCCATCTCTCTGTAGGCGAGCCTCAGTGGAATCCACGTGAAGACCACGAAGACTTCAAGGCGCAGGTCGAGCTGAGTCTGTCCCACCACCCAGGCCGGGTGTACAGCGGGGCGGGGCCAGACCTGCTCGTCATGCAGGTGTCGGGCGTCAATACCATCACAGGTTAGTGATATGTCGTCCTTATGCTAGGTAGTTACGTGTAAGTGTTGGGGGGTTAATACATCCACGAGGTTGTGAGTTGTTAGTTAGTTAGTTAGTTAGTTAGTTAGTTATATGCCCGTGTAAGAGTTGGGGAGGTCAATACCATGCGAAGTGTGTGAGATGTATTCCTGGTGTTAGTTACATGCAAGTGTCAGGGAGGGGTTAACACATTCACAGGTTTGTAAGTTGCCTGGTGTTAGTTATATGTAGGTGGCGGGGGTCAATACCATCACAGCTGTTTGAGACGTCTTCCTCAATTAAGTGAAAATGTGGTAAAATTTCGCCAATATATTTTTATGTTGTAAAGCGCTATAAGCTATATAAATGAAATTGTTATTATTTTATGCACATACCAATTCCATGGTAAAAATTGATCTGAGATTTTGTACACTGATACACGATATGCGTATTAACTGGAAACATGTACACATTAATGTTAATGAAAACAAATCTAAAACGATCATGATAATGATGATGATGTGATGATGATGATGATGATGATGATGATGATGATGATGATGATGATGATGATGATGATGATGATGATGATGATGATGATGATGATGATGATGATGCGCTGACACCTATATTGTGAAGATTTTTTCAGAAAAAACAATCCTTCCAGTGGAAACACGTCGTAATTTTTTCATGTCTCTCAAATTTATCTTACAGCCCAATAAAGTACCATAGCAAGATTTACCTTGATGGTTAAAGAAATCAATGGCTCCATATATATTTATTTGTTTCAAGGCGAACAAGTTTCAAACTTCAAGTTTGAGCAGAGTGCTTATGCTGACTACTTCAACATCGACTCCATGGGCTACATACGCACACGCAGAGAAATCAACTTTGGTCTATCTAAGGAGTTTGGGCTGATGGTGGTAGGGCAGAATGGAAACAAAGTAAGTATACTTTTAAAAATATTTTATTTTTTTGACAATTTAATTTAGATATATCCGAAGAAAATTAATAAGTGATATATAAAGAAAGCAAATGAGAAATATAGATAGAGATAAAGGAGAAAGAGAGGAAACAGAGGGGAAGAAAAAAGAGAGATAGTCACAAAAGGAGGATGAAAAGTACAGAGGGTACCAAGTCACGCATGGAAATAGACCGTGGAAGTCAGTTTCAGGTATTTACACACGAAAGGGAAACGGTAGTCAATCTCGCGGTGTGCATCAAAACAATTTCGTCATGCTCTTTAACTTCAAACGATAAGTTGTGTAGACACTTTGGAAAAAAAAGCAACAACTCAACAAGACCATTTTCTTTTCTAGAAAGAAAAAAATAGTTTAACAAAAATTAAAAATCTCTTATAGAGAATAGGTGCACCTTATCTTCTGAGAGTTGCTGATTAACAAATGATAATTAAAAAGACAACTAGTATGTTTAGGAAGCTGTGGCTCGCCCTGATCAGCTCTTAAACCCATTTCATAATATCATGTTCCCAGGTCGGCTACAAGTATATCCAGATCATCGTGTCCGAGGAGAACCTGTTTCCCCCGGAGTTTGAGACGGACAACTTCAGGTTTCAAATATACGGGCGCGACGTGGGGGCTACCATCGGCCGGATCCCTGTCTATGACAAAGATGAGAAGGCCTACAACAGGGACGTCCTCTTACGAGCCAAAGTGGACCCCGGGGTAAGGATGTTTAATGAGCTTAAACACGAAACTGACGAAAGACGCTTTTAAAGTTGCCTTAAGGCAAACAGAAGAAGAATTTACTTTAGTATGTTTAGTATAAACTCCGCATCTCGTGTTTGAAACAGCATGAAAGACGAGAGAAAGAGAGAAAGAGAGAGGGAGAGAGACAAAGAGAGAGAGAGAAAAGAGAGAGAAGAGGAGAGGAGAGAGAGAGAGAGAGAGAGAGAGAGAGAGAGAGAGAGAGAGAGAGAGAGAGAGAGAGAGAGAGAGAGAGACAGAGAGAGAGAGAGAAAAAACGAGGGAGAGAGAGACAGAGAAAGAAAGAGGAAAAGAGAGAAAGAAAGATAGACAGATAGACACACAGAAAAACGCGTCTCTTAAACACCATGCATTACTGGTTACTCGACCAGTAGAATAAATAAATGCAGGATTGATAACAATGATACAACTAATCTCCATGTTGGCAGCGCTTCCACCAAACAAGTCTAACGTTTCTGTTCCAGTCCGACATCCTGGAGTACGTGAAACTGTCAGAGCCAGGGATACTCACACTGGAGAGGGAAGTGCCGGAGGACCGTGCTGACCTCAGCTTCATCATAGAGGCAACCAACACTGGCTCCCCTCAGAGAACAGCAACTGCCTCAGTTCGTGTGGATATACTGACTGTTAAACGTAAGAAATCTTGGCAGATATGCCTTTTAAATAGCGGTGGTGATATTGATTAATTGGTTTACATGTTTTAAAGTCTTTCTTAAATAAAATATACTTTATTTTTAAGTTCAATCGAAAAATAAGTGATGATCTTGACACTTAAACCAGATTTGTGCAGAGCAGGAATCTTCACTGCTATCAGTTATGGAAGATTATCAGTCTCCTACTTGCCATTTGATGACCCGTCTCTCATTTTAATGACATAGCCCGCATAATTAAATTCTAGTTGATAATTTAAGATCAACATTATCTCACTCTTTAGATTTGTCATTCATTAAGCTTGATCATTTAACCTGCAAACGTGTGTACAATGTTGATTGATAAATAACTGATCAAAAGTCAATCCATTGGTAGACACATTCAGATACAGAACTAGAAATAAGGCGTTCGCAAAGGGAAGCAGAGGCCAACATTTAGATTTAAGGTAGAATGGGATCAGGACTGATAAAGATAAATTAAGGTCGGAAAGTGTTCTAGGAGTAAAATATTCTGAATTTAGACTGATTACCAACAAATAATAACACTTTACACCACTAAAAGTAAAAATAGAACACTGCATCTATACAATATTACAGACATTATGATTCTGGAAAAACGAATAAGGTCTACATTGCGATTAGAAATAGATATAATCAATCTAAATTCAGAATATACATTATATACAGATGAAATAGACTTTAAAATGACACTAAATTAGGGTGTACATAGAATGGAAGCGAATGTTATGAATCTTATATGTCGCATAACTATGAATTAATACAATCATAATATATCCTAAATATCTATACACTGTGGCTATGCCAAGAAAAACATTGATCTATCTGTGGCCGATCTCTTTATTCTTAACTGACGTCTCATAGTTTCTTCAATAAACCTTTATTTATCACGTTAATTAAACTATTTTTGCTAACCAGCAGAGCTAGCGTGTTTCATTTAAACCTACTTTAAATTTGTAAATTCACTATACATTTTCTTGGACTGCATCTATCCTTAGAACCTGACGTCTTCTGTTTTTGGACGACCAAGAACAGCACTACACTTTGCTGGAAAAACCCGATGCCAGATCGAAAGTTTCCAGGCTACCATCTCTTGTTCAAACAAGATCAGGATGTTCGGTAACGTTACCATTTGATAATCTCTTTAATTAGTTCACGAAAAATCATATATGTATAGATTAGACCTGCACAAATGAGATTAAAATTTAGTTTTCTTTCAATGGGACAACAGTTATAAACAATATACTCTCAGTTCAATAACACTGGTAGTGTTACATATTTAAGCGCTTCCACCAAACAAGTCTAACGTTTCTGTTCCAGTCCGACATCCTGGAGTACGTGAAACTGTCAGAGCCAGGGATACTCACTCTGGAGAAGGAAGTGCCGGAGGACCGTGCTGAGCTCAGCTTCATCATAGAGGCAACCAACACTGGCTCCCCTCAGAGAACAGCTACCGCCTCAGTTCGTGTGGATATACTGACAGTCAAACGTGAGGAATCTTGGCAGATAGGCCTTTTAAATAGCGGTGGTGATATTGATTAAGTAGTTAACATGTTTTAAAGTCTTCCTTAAATAAAATATACTGAAACTGACTTCCACGGTCAATTTTCCATCCGTGACTTGGTACCCTCTGTACTTTACTTCCTCCTTTTGTGACTTCTATCTCTCTTCTTTCTTCCGCTCTTGTTCCTCTCTCTCTCCTTTTAAATAACCGTGGTGATATTGATTAATTGGTTTACGTGTTTTAAGGTCTCTCTTAAATAGAATATACTTTATTTTTAAATTCAATTGAAAAATGAGTGATGATCTGGGCGTGGCACTTAAACCAGATTTGTGCAGACAAGAAATCTTCACTGCTATCAGTTATGGAAGATTATCAGTCTCCTACTTGGCAATTTGATGAACCTTCTCTCATTTTGATAACATTGCCCGCATAATTAAATTCTAATTGGTATTTTAAGATCATCAACATTATCTCACTTTTTAGATATGTCATTCCTTAAGCTTAACCATTTAACCTGCAATCGTGTGTACAATATTGATTGATAAATAACTGATTAAAAGTAGATCACTTGGTAGACAAATTCAGATAAAGACCTAGGTTCGCAAAGAGAAGTAGAGGTAGATTTAAGGTAGAATGGGATCAGGATAAGTTAAGATCGCAAAGTGCTTTAGGAGAAAATTAAAAACAACTTGCTGGAAAACACAGGTCCATTCGAAAACAAAATTAATTATAACAATTTACACCACTAAAAGTAATGAATGGAAAACTGTATCTATACAATATTACAGACATTGTGATTCTTGAAAACCGAATAAGGTCTACATTTAATTAGAATTAGATATAATCAATCTAAATTCAGAATATAAATTCACCACAAGATAAAATAGACTTGAGAATTACACTAAATTATGGTGTACATAGAATGGAAGCGAATGTTATGAATCTTATATGTCACATAACTATGAATAAATGCAATCATAATATATCACATATATCTGTACACTGTGGCGATCGAGAATGATGGCCTAGCCAAGGAAAACATTGATCTACCTGTTACCATCTTTTATTCTTAACTGACTTTTCATGGTTTCTTCATTAAACCTTTACTTATCACGTTAATTAAAATATTTTTGCTACACAGCAGAGGCAACGCGTTTCATTTAAACCTAATTTAAATTCGTGAACTCAGTATTTTCTTGGACTGCGTCTATCTTTAGAACCTGACGTCTTCTGTTTTTGGACGACCAAGAACAGCACTACACTTTGCTGGAAAAACCCGATGCCAGATCGAAAGTTTCCAGGCTACCATCTCTTGTTCAAACAAGATCAGGATGTTCGGTAACGTTACCATTTGATAAACTTTGATTAGCTCACGAAAAAAGAAAAGGTATAGATTACAAGTGCAACAGTTCAGGCTAAACATTTAGTTTTTTTTTTTTTTAATCAATTGGGACAAGAGTTATATTACATTCTCCGTTCAATTACACTGGTAGTGTTACATATTTTCGGGCGTGCTGGAATAAGTGGTTAAGCACGACCGCAGAAAAAATATTTGTTTGTGATAGTATAATATGATCGTCTGAGACAGAAGTCATGATATCCCCGCACTGTCTCAATAGCAGCACATGAAATTGTCAGACGTTAGTCCTCCGACTCGTTCGCAGTATAGCCTAGCTTCTGACGTTGATCTTAAAAAACTTACTAAATAAGTAACCAGCTATTCAAACAACAAACCAACAGCATCTTGCCCTTCCTTAGGAATGTCTTGATGCCATGGATAGAAGGCCACAGGGAGACGTGCTACACGGCCGAGGGAACCAAGCTGGACTCTTACTACACCTTCACTGTCCGCATCTCTGGAAACAGGGACACTTCGCTGGACCAGGTCCAGGACATTCTCTTCAACAAGTCGGCCATAGGTTAGTGAGCTTAAAGTAATTATTATGCTTACTTTGTAAATCAAAGGATTGTTATTGTTATTGTTATTGTTGTTGTTGTTGTTGTTTTATTATGTGATCATTAGTTAATCAATAGAGTTGTTGATGGTGGTGTTGTTGTTTATTTTTGTATGTATTTATCTTAACTTGATTCTAAGAAACAGTTATTTTATACCACTTATTTCTATGGAAATTTATATTTTTAAACTACTCTACAAGGTTTTAGAAAAAAGATTTCTTAATATAATCTTTAGTTGATAAATAATACAATCAATCGGTAGCTTTTACTTTTAGTTTAAATATTTTAAGCAACCTTAATGGTTATTTTATATACCTTACAGCGTCATTCACAGGTCTACCCCGTTTCTCGCTCTCTCTCTCTTTCTCTCTCTCTCTCTCTCTCTCTCTCTCTCTCTCTCTCTCTTTATCTCTCTCTCTCTCTTCCTCTCTATGTATGTATGTTATCTTTTTCTCAATCTGTCTATCTTAAAATTAGGCAGACCAGCCACAATAGAAGATTTGGTGGACTGTGGCGGGCTGAACTAGATCTAAGAATCTAAAGATGCAAGTTTAAGAAATAAACATACTGATTACTTCTTTTTTCTGATTTTGCCTGCCGCTCATTTTGTCTTGTTCTCTCTCTCTCTCTCTCTCTCTCTCTCTCTCTCTCTCTCTCTCTCTCTCCCAACAACATTCGTTACTGCTCTGCCGTAAAACAGACTCTCTCTCTCTCTCTCTCCTCTCTCTCTTTCTCTCTCCATGCTATTACCCCCATATTCCGTTTTTTTCTAATCTCCATTTTTTCTTTGTATTCGCAGGTTATTCCCAAGAATGTGTGATTGAAAATTTCTCAGTTTGTAACTACAGAGACCCTTGCTTTGGCCAGGGTACTTGTATAGAAGATGCTCGCGGAATTCCACCCGCCTACACTTGTGTGTGTAACGATGGCTGGACCGGCGATAACTGTACAATCCGGGACGAATGCCATTTCGTGACTTGTCAAAACGGTGCAACGTAAGATTTCGCTTTATGAGTTTTCACTCGACCCCAGCCCATTCATAAGACTGAGGCCAAAGAGAGATAACCACACGAATGGGAATGTTTTGACACGTATAATGTCCCTTAAAGAGTCTCTTGTAAAGAGAATGTAAACGTAGGTCTTGTAGGCTACATGTATAAAAATATAATATAAATGTGATGCGATTAAGTCAGACTTTAGCTATCATTTCTTAACCAAGATCCATCAACATTTAAAGATCATGGTGTAACGCTGACAAAGTTTTGTTGCAATGCTGTTCATTAACTTTTAACTTATGTCACTCTTGCGTCTACAATTAAGATTCTAAAGCCTTATCAGTTATGTCACTTTTTGGATGAAAATAATTATAAAATCGTCTTGAAAGAAATGTAATAACCAACTTTAAAATGAATTCCTTTTTGTTTGTTTGTTAAAAAATAAATAAAAACCATTGATAATTATACCCCCAATTAAAATGAACAAATTTAAAATAATTCATTTTGGATGCAACGAATCACCCTAGGCCGCATATATTTTTACTCACAATTTTATTTTCGAACCTCATAATTTTTTATGCCCTCTTTAGATTAATCAACATTGTTCCTTATCAAGATACCCCATTGATTCTTTCACATACGCCTAATCTTGTAACCCACTGGACACCATTCTCTATTTTTTGGTATCTGAAGATTAGGCAATGCATAAAAACCCTGGTCTCCATAGAGTTAAAATCTATCTTCGCCCTCTATTCGGTTGCACAACCAGATGCAAGTCCTTGGGGCACCAGACTTTTCTCTGCGACTGCGAGGATGGGTATGTCGGTGAACTGTGTGAGCACTACAACCACTGCCTCACCTCACCAAGTCCTTGTCAGAATGGAGCCCAGTGCAACATGCACAACAACGGCTCTTTCTCCTGCAACTGTCTACTCGGCTTCGCAGGGGATTTTTGTGAGGTACGTGGGTTTATTGATTGGTTGATTTTCTTATGTTGTAAGTACAATGTCGTGGTAGCTTGCAACTGGTTATAAACTTTCCACAAAGTTGTATTTACGGCCCGCTACGTCTAACGCCAACATATGATATACGGCAACGGTAGTAGTTGAGTTAGTTTAATTTTGTGGACGAGTCCCATGGCTGACGTCTGACAATTTATGCGTCGGAAGCCAATGTTCTACCTCAGGGCCACCCCCCCCCCCCCCCCAAACAAGCCACACGCTCACGCCAACGTCCGACCCCGCTATACAATAGACTCGGGTCACGACACTAACGTCTGACAATTTTACGTGCTCCCACAAAGAGATAGTGAAGCAATAGCAAAACTCAGCCAGTCCAATGAAACTGTACACATACCTAACCACCAGGGAACAGCGCGGGCTGATTGGGAATCGAACCAGGGACTCCCTGATAAGGGGCAAGCGGATTTATTATTTATTATTTATTACTGATCCGCCTCCTCTAACCACAAAGAGATAGTGAAGCAATAGCAAAACTTACTTCTGACTCAGCCACTCAAATTAAACTGCACACCGACCTAACCACCAGGGAACAGCGCGGGCTGATCGGGAATCGAACCAGGGGCTTCCTCGTGAGATGTAGCGGGATTTATTTTTGATCCGGCTACTCCCCAATCTTGTAAAACCAGAAGAATATACACAATGACTATAATTGCTTAAAAAGATAAAATCCTGTTTAGGATTGTAAGCTAATATATGCAGCATGGATTACGAGTCATTGATGCAACATGAGGTCTCCACGCATCTGTTAACAATTAACACTGATTGAAATGTATTGATTAAGAAATCCAGCATACTGTTGGGATGTTACCCATGTATGTAATTAAGATTATAGCCTTTTTTCTATTTTTTAGCTCTTGTAAATTCCAAAGCCCTGCTATGCATACACGCGTTACATGCATATGTCATTACGTTTCTGTTGACAAAGATTATCATCCATCCTCTCCCTCCTTCCCCCGTATATCTCTCCCCACTCTCTCCTGATTTCTCTCTCTCCCCCCTCTCTTTTCCTCTCTCTCTCTCTCTCTCTCTCTCTCTCTCTCTCTCTCCCCCCCTCTCTCTCTCTCTCCCTCTCTCTCCCTGTATCCAGAACCTGGATCCCTGCACGTCCTCCAACTGCACCCCTGGCCGGGGCCAATGTCTCCCGCTCTCAGACACAACGTTCCAGTGTGCCTGCTACCCTGGTTTCTATGGCGACGCCTGTGAGCTCACGGATGCCTGCGTTTTGAACCAGCATCCTTGCAAGAACCAGGGCACATGCTTGCCTACTGGTTCAAGTTTCAAATGCTTGGTAAGCTGGGTTGTATTGCGGTGTTTCCTTTGAATAATAATACTATTATGGAATCGGAGAAGTAAAAAGTAAGAAAAAAGTACTAGAATATTTTCTACATTTATTTCAAACTTTTCTTAGGGGGATACGGTGGTGCAAGGCCAGAGCGTGGGGCTATTAATTGGAAGGTTCCGGGTTCACTCCCTGTCGCTACTGCTGCGTTTTTTTAAATCCTTAATGGTCGGAACGATATTAGTTTATTGTGACCGGCCTAATAATGCCTCTTTTGTCTAGTATCTTTCCAGAGACCCCAGAAGGTATCTCTTAATATGTTTTTTTCCCTGTCAATAATTTTGCCTGAAATGTTTTACGATTAAACGCCGAGCTAGTGTGTCGAGAGCGCTGGGGATACAAATGTCTAGATTTTCTGCGTGTACTTCACTGAATAGTCATCTATAGACCCATACCATGCCGGATGTACTTTTCCCCCCACTTTGAATCAGTAACAAACAATCATCAACATTCAGCTTTAACCCAGTCTCTTTAGTCCTAGAACTTCGTTGTATCTGAGAACTTAAACATGTCTATAGTTTAATCCAGCTATAATGAAAATAGACTGATATAATTGTGCTAGCATGAAGCCTATAAAGCTTCCGTTAGAGATTTGATCATTTCGTTGTTTTAATCTCACCCCAGTGTACCGAAGGCTTTATTGGAGACTTTTGCGAAACGGCCGACATGTGTGCTTTGGAGCCTTGTGTGAATGGCAACTGCTCTATCCACCCACTCAGCCAGTCCTACCTGTGCACTTGTTTTGACGGCTTCGAGGGGAACGAATGTCAGACCAAAATTGACAGATGTAGAGGAATGAACTGCAACCATGGCGTCTGTGTAATGGATTCTCGGTTTTCTCCAAGGTAATATTGTTTTGGACCTAAGAAAAGAACAAAAGAAATACATTTCCATACTTGAAAGGCAATGAAGTTGGATAGACACAATCTACCCCCTTTATAGTTGCTTTTTTAGAATGGCAGATATGTATAACCTTAACATTTAATCGTGTGTTTAATGATGCTTTTATCTTCTGATTTAATACATTTAAAAACTTCCGAGGATTAGGAAAAAAGACGACCAACGGAAACACTCCTCTAAAAACAAAATAAAAATGAAACAAAATTTGGCATTAATGCAAAAGTAAACTATCCTTGTTTTACTTATCCTTTTTTCAATTCCTCCTTACACGTTGTTGTGTTCCAGGCAAAAACGTCACTGTTCTTTTAATCCCTCTTCCCACATCTTTCTATTCCAGGTGTTAATGTGACTCTTCTTTCAGTTCCCCTTCGTACATTACTATTGTATACCAGGTGTAAATGTGATCCTTCTTTTAATTCATCCATTGTACATTATTATTGTGTTCTAGGTGCAAATTAATGTGATCCTTCTTTAAATTCCTTTCGTAATTATTGTGTTCCAAGACTTCCAGGTGTGAATATAACCTTATTTCAATTCCTCCTTGCGCATTATTATTTGGATCTAGGTGTAAATGTGAACATTCTGTTAATTTATCCTTCCACTATTATTGTGCTCCAGGTGTAAATATAACCTTCTTTCAATTCCTCCTTGCACTTTATGATTTGGATCTAGGTGTAAATGTGACTCTTCTTTTAATTTCTACTTCCATTGTCATTCTGTTCCAGTTGTAAATGTAACCCTGGATACATGGGCCCTGCTTGCCGTGACTTCAACCCTTGCGCATCATCTCCTTGTGCTCATGAAGGTCACTGCGCAAGAATTGATGACGCCAATTACAACTGCACCTGCCAATCTGACTGGGTTGGGAAAAACTGCCAGGCTTACAATCTATGTGTCTTTACCCCATCTGTTTGCTCTCCTACGGAAATGTAAGTGTGCCAACTTCGACGCTCTATACATGGCTATTAACAAGATATCGCGAAAAAAATATTTACGCAAGCACAGTCTTAACGGATCAAACACATCTATACAAGTTCTCTATAGAGCGTTACGGGTTTAACGCTCCTAGGTTTCCCCTGGGGGATCCTATACGCCGAAAACAAATATACACGAATGAACAAGCGTTATTATTACCGCTATATTCCTATTTAAAACAGTAATTTTTGTGGTAACGGTAAAATCACAATAATATTTCTGATTATGATGGGGTAAGAAGTAGTGTAAGTAGGAGCGGATACTATTTATGTTGTTAGGCCTTTGTTATATAAATACTGCTAGAAGATGTTTCATGAATATCGTCATCAAAATCAAAATGTTTTATCATCTTTATATGGAAATAGGTCTTATAAAAAAGATTAAAACTCGTTAAACACTGTTGCACTTAATATTCCTTCATTGCAGGTGCAAACTCCATCCTGAAAGCGAATGGCTTTCCGAGGATGAAGTCAAGTACACATGTATCGAGAACATATTTGTTGGTAAACTATTTCCTCCACTATGTCTACTTTATGTGTATTTGACTCAATTATTTGGAGGTTGAAGAAGTGTCGGTTTAAAATGCCGTCATGGGTGTATTATAAAGATATTATAAACTTTGTATCCAGACATCTTTAGATTCTCCACTTTTCAAAAGCAGTTGCTCTGAAGATGTTTCTCTGTACTTTACATCTAGCTTTTAGTTAAAGATAAAAATAAAACAAAAACAGACGTTTATATAAAACCATGTTTAATTTTTTGATAAATAATGTACTTTTATTCTGTCGTAATTTCTAAGTCAAGTCAACTAAACCACTGAAAATATCAATGGCGACAACACGCTACTAGTATGAGGCTTCAGAAAAAACAAAAACAAATCAGGGAAGTTAAAATGTAACACTGCTCGCCATCAAGTAACTTAGCTTCGAAATTATTGACGCTAAGTGTGATATCACTATACATTAGCTCGCTTTACATAATTATAATTGCTACCAAGTGTGATATCACTATAAATTAGATAGCTCTATAAATCATAACATCTGCCAAGTGCTTTCATCTACCATATTTTACGCTTCGTGTGATATCCCTGTTAAGTACCTTGGTTTTATCTTCTTCATTTATGTATAATTATATCCGATCTCGGTATAAAAGTTAAATGTCATCTCAATGTAACTTAGCCTAATACATTACATGTGTATATAGTTACGATCTTTACATTATTTCAGACCCCACTGAGGAGCTCAGCACCTTGACGAGTGACCCGAGCCAGGTCACAGCTCAGATCTTCGAGAACGTGACCAGAAAACTGGTAGAGATATTTGCAATAGCTCTGAAGGACACAAGGGTAAATCTCTTCATTTATCTATCTTTGCTTTGTTTTGTTTATGTATACCGCACCGTTATTTTATAATAAATGTATACATGCATAATGTTCTCCTCCATGCCCCCTTTTGAATTTTGAAAACTGTGTAAGTCTGGCACTGAAATTTAAAAGTTTCGTAAGTCTTCTTTCTCAGTTCTATTTTTAAAAACATTCATATGCAAATCTCTCCTATAACTTCTACGTTTTCCCAAATCTACCCTTTCCGTTGTATAAATCTAATATACACATTTTCTTCTATTCAAGTACAATTGTACATTAAAACCAATGCTTAATTTGGATTTTATCAAAACAAATGCGACTGATAAAAATAGAACGTTACAATAGTTACCATATAAACCCTATTTTAATACTGTCAATTATAGTAAAATATGTAACTTTTGATTATTTTTCAATTTAGTTAACGGTGGAACTACCTTGGAATCGCACCTTGGACTTCCTCCATGCCAACCAAATAGACTTATTGACTAAGCTACCCCCCCCCCCTTTTTCCCCTCCAAAAAAGCAAACACTGAGTCTATTTCTAAAGCTTTGTATGTAATATTTCTCAAATGGCCTTGTTGAAGTAAAATGACTTCTTTCCGGTGTAGTGTACCATGACTTCAGATGAACACATTAAATCAAAAAAGTCCATCACATGTTAATTTTGTTTCATTGTTTTATTTTCTGTAGATTGCCGAGAATTCTGTGCAGGTGATCAGCAACCTGGCGAATGTGAACATCAGCGTGTGTGAAGAGACGGGGCACCTGGCCAAACAGTGAGTTGTATATACATGCACAATTATATACATATAAATGGATAAGGAGGAGAGCGAGAGGTAGAGAGAGAAAGATATATATATATATATATATATATATATAGAGAGAGAGAGAGTGAGTGAGAGAGAGAGAGAGAGGGAAAGAGACAGAGAGAGACAGGTAGAGAGAGATGGGTGAGAGATGGAGAGAGAAAGAAAGAGAGAGAGTGAGTGAGAGAGAGTTATAAGAAAGATGGGTTAGGAGAGAAGACGATGGTATTGTTGAGAGCATAATCGAATATACACACCTTCAGTAAAAACAAATTAAGAACAAAAAACAAACAAACAAAAAGGACCCCCTACCCCTTAAAAAGATACCGACCCTAACCAAGAAAACAACACAAAACAAAAAACGTTTTCCTTTCTATTAATTTTGCTTGTGCTTTATAAATTTAGCTATTTCAATTTGATAATACTGATGTTTATTTTTGTTGCATCAAGGTAATTATAATATTATTGATATTTTAGTGTGCATTTTGACCATCAACTTTGACTTTCCTAGGCTTCGAGAATTCCTGGACAACTACACACTGTTGGCCGATTCCACCGAACCGGATGGTCAGGTCAACATATCTAGCAAAGGAATCGAACTCAAATCGATCGTTGTGCAGAGAGGAGGAAACAGGGGCGGACCTTTCACATTCTCACCAGCGGGTCTTGGAGCTGAGAATGAGGTGAGTAAGATAAATGGTACTTGTTCTTAGTAGATCTTAGATGATAGCCATATATAATAATGCTGTCTCTTATCTTTTCATTGTGCTATGATGTCTCTTAAAACTATTTAAGTGGGTAGATTTTTCTTTTTCTTTTGTACTTCTCTGGGTAAGCCCCAACGCCCTATGTATAACAATAAAAAACTGCGTTTATTTTTTGAAAGAATCTCAAAGTGAATCACTTGCTTCAGAAGCGTTTAATGAAACATGTAAAAATATAACGGCTTTAAAGCTATAGGCAAATAGACATGTAACACAGCTTTACATAAAATATGTTCTCTCATTATAGATGCTTGGCTTACATACTTCAGCTTTTGAATCTTGATTCTAGTTTGAAGTTCTGAGGGAAAAAAAAGTGATATTGAAATGGCAACTCATGGTCTCGAGTTATTTCAATTCAGCCGAGTCGCTAGAGCGCTGGGCCGAAAAAAAGCAACAGGTTCAGTAATCCGTCACCATCATTCAGTTGGTCAGGTTTTTCTGACACGGAGCCAATTAGTAGAGGCTGGCGTAAGGTTGGTAGGTCTACAGTGCTACCAGTGGTGGGAGGTTCCACGGCGAATATTTTGCATATATTGCTTCCTTCTCTAAACCTTAGTAAAAACGCAGCCGGTATAATTATTCAGCCGCCTTAATTTAATAAATAAATAGAGTGTGAGAGAGAGAGAGAGAGAGAGAGAGAGAGAGAGAGAGAGAGAGAGAGAGAGAGAGAGAGAGAGAGCACGCGTTACGCTAACTCCCAGTATCAAAAGCACTATGAGCTGTTTTTGTGAAACGTCTCGCTAAACCTATAGTCTCTGGTGCTATATTCACCACAGTCTTCACTACAAACCACCATGCCTTGTTTTCCCCCTTCTCAGACCGGCATTTCCATAGAGTTGCCCTCAGAGGTCTTGGACAGACAGTCTGAGACGGGCGACACTCGCCTCAGGTACGTGGCCTACGACAGGTCTCAGCTGTTTGTGCCCGACGGGGGCCTGTGGGAGGACTACAAAGAGGAAGGCGTGATAGGCCGACAGAAAGTCATCTCTGCATCTGTAGGGAGTGAACCGATAGCGAACCTCAGCAGTCCAGTGGTGATTCATCTTATGAAAATAAGGGTAACTATTGCTTTTTATTTTCTCTATAACGGTACCAAGTGTTTAATTATCTGTAATGGTAACTAATGTTTATTTGAACATAGCGGTGACTATTGTATATATCTGTACAATGGTGACCATTGTATAATGCCACTGTTGTTTATTTCTCTATTATGTAACTACCCATATTTCTCCTACAGTCATAGGATTAATATGGTTTATTTCTCTGTATTTTCGATAGCAGCTGGAAAAGATATAGCTAGATCTAGAGATTAAAAAGATAGTGATTGGGAAAGAAGTAAAAAGAAACCCAAAACACTTGACCATTTCTGAGTGTTTGGGCTATAATATGCCAATCAGCATTATTGTCCATTAATTACTTATAGTGTTAATAAGATCTATGTCCTAATAAATTAGCTTGCAAATATATTTCAAACCCCCTTAAGTATGTAAAGATAACATATAAGTAAAAATTAAAAAAAAATTATTTATATTCCTTTCCATTTCGACCGTTCACAGAATGATGTGAATCATACATGCGCATACTGGGATGAAGAAGGTTCGTTTTTTATGATTTTATTCTTATCGTTTCCATAAAAATGTTCATATTAATTTCATTTTAGACAATCACATAATATTATTAATTTTACTCACTGAATTTTAGAGGAAAAGAGTTAAGTTTTCAGAAGGGTCTGTCAAATTTTAGAATGACTGTTATGAAGTTTCAAGTCCTATGTGTATTACTATATTCACATTTATCCTTCCATTACCAATTTGCATCTCTTTTGTTTCTTACACTCATTATTTTCTTTTTAATTTTGTTAATCAGTGCTTTGATCTATAAATGGGTAAGAGTTTATATTACCTTCTCAACTAGCCTACAAATCGTATATGTCTTTGTTCTTTGTTTTTCCAGCATATATTATGCACAGTTAGCTCTTAAATACACATGGTCTATTTAGATTATGTTCTTATAATTATGTTATTCAGAACACTATCAACAAAGGGCTAAGGAATAGAAAATTATGGTAATTAAATCGTGCTTACGAAAAGATCTATCTACGAAACTTAGGAGACACATGGAGACACAAAGAATAAATTTATTAGGTCCGTCTGACCTCTTAACTTAAGAAACAAAATATACAATAGGTAGGGAGAATGAGAGAGAGAATCGGAGAGAGCGAGGGGAAGAGAGAGAGAGAGAGAGAGAGAGAGAGAGAGAGAGAGAGAGACAGACAGACAGACAGACAGACAGACAGACACACTGAGAGCGTTATTGCCGCTGGATGTTTAAAACCAGCACCTTGATGCACAAGCGTACGAAGACAGAGCGTTGATTCATCAGTTGATTCATCGAGTGCTCCATGTTATAGTACTCTGTAACCATAACCATGAAGGTGCATCCTACTGAATGCTCTGTCGCACATCCTGCTCTGTTCCAGCCAACACCTGGTCGGACGAAGGTGTCACACTCGTGTGGGAGAATGAGACCGTCATCATCTGCCACTCGGACCATCTCACCAACTTCGCTGTGCTCATGGTAAAATTAATAATAATATAATACATTTTTAGAGCACGCTCCATTTGTACAAGAACACCTGAGAGTGCGTTACATGCCATATACAAATTAACTTATATGAAGAAAAGTAATACTAGTTAGCCGACAATTAATCAACAAATATCGTTATGGGGTGGTACATGTACATGTGCAATATATCAACTCGTCCAATTGTCCACCCAAGCAGAAATATGTTGTGTAATTTCCCACTAACCGTTTCATAAATCGCCCAATTTTTATGTAACCTTAGTGCTTAGGAAAAGGAAAAGCAAAAATAGATATGGAACTAATACTAGTTAACTATATAATTATCAAACAATCAATTATCGTAGTGGGGTGGTATATAGTTATATAAGTTAGACAGACAACTGATTGACTGATCTATTCACCCACCCTCAGGCTCCAACCACTGAAGCTCTGCCGTCTGGCCACGCCCAGGCTCTGGAGGCGATCACCTGGGCGGGCTGTGCTATCTCCATGGCGTGCCTGGTGTTCACCATCCTCACCTACGGCCTGTTTAAGTAAGTCCTTGTGTTTGGCGACCAGAAAGCTATGGTGGTACTTTTGCTTAGCCTCCAACGTTAGCAATACATACGCGATAATGTGAGTCGAACACTTGATCACTTTACGTGCTGCCACACAGAGCCATGGCGGGGATACCATGATTCATGTCTCAGCTGGTCACATTAGACTTACACTGCTCCAACCTGTAGCGGACGAAAGCTCAGGTGGTAGAGCCTTGGACCAATAAGTGCTCATATCTATCTCAAGTGCCACAGTTTTAATAGAGAATTGACACCAAAGCCGTATGTGCGTTCAAACACTGGGGGAATTAAGGTAAAAGTTAGAGTGTTTGAATAATGAGCAGAATCTTCGAGGTGTCGATTTCAAATATTTATTCCAGACAGCAGAGAGTCGGAAGAATGAACAGGGGGAATAAAACTCCACCTCCAGCTGATGCTACTTATTTGGCGTGATAGGAAACCACCGTCTCCGTCTACTTTTACTTTAGAGATCTAGGGAATGTAGAAGAAATCAAAGATTGTCTATTCCACTTCAAGTCGTCAAGTCACCGTCCTGAGCGCTAAGAAGTTTAACCCGATCTTTTCTTGGTCTAAAAAACTACAAACTTTTATAGTTTTCTTCTTTCTTTTTTCTTCATATCTGTGGTCGTGTTATAACCTTTTATTCTTATTATACCAACAGTGAAACATGTCATTGAACTACAAAATACCATTCTATAAACTTTATTGAAACGTTTCTTCGAAAAAAGCACATAATGTACATGTTTCTAATTTAAAAAGACAATGTGCTGGACACCATATTAACACCATATTATTTCACTCTTTAAAATCATAGTCTTTTTAACGTCCTGATCAGTTTGCCTGTATGAACTTAAACAGCATGCATGTGTTCCCAGGTGTTTACACGGAGAGAAGTCTGGCAAGACACTGCTGAACCTGTGCTCCGCCCTCCTGGTCCTCAACATCATGTTTCTGGTTGGGACGCTGGATGTCAGTGGCTTCAGGTACGCCTTGTACAAGTCCACATCCTCCCCATTATTATATTATATTAATTGTTTCCCTATTTAAAAGGGCAGTGAAGATGAAAATAATTTAATAAGTGAAGTATAGCAATGCTGAATCGATTCTAATATAGTGGCTTGCAATGAAATAACATTATCAATAAGAAAATATTTTAGAACACAAATGTATGTGTATGTATGTATATGTGTGATAGCTTCAGGGGAGAGGATATCAGTGGTGGTAATTTTATAAATGTCAAAAAGTTTTCCAATGTTCTGAATACATTTGAGAACTTACAAGGATCCGGTTTAGTATTCAAACGGTTCTCTATTCAAGTTCCATAATCAAAGGTTTCGTTGTGTTCAGTCGAACTTTAATAACTGTCTCCCTTAAAACTTTATTTTGTGTGTTCCGAGTGTTTGATCAATTAAATCAATCTTGTTGACGTTCCCTTTACATTTTTTTAACTTGTGGAAAATAGCATGGGGAAAATGCATTAATTTGTCGCTAAGAAACAATAGGTACAAGTAGGCATACACAATTGAAATTAAACCTTCGCTATACCAGCGTCTGATTAACTCATTTTTACGATGACAGCCAAACAATAATACACCAACGAGTGACTAAGAAACAACAGAACGTTATAAGTACCTGCCTGACAGTTTTTTAATACGCCCAATTTTTTTTGTGAGAAATTCAAAATCGCTTTTCAACTTTTCCACATTGTCCATGTACTCTGTCCAGTCGGTCAGCGTGCGTGGGCGTGGCTATGTGTGTCCACTACTCGCTGCTGGCATCGCTCCTCTGGATGCTGGTGGAAGCCGTGGACATGTACCAGGCCCTGGTCACAGTGTTCAACAAGTACGAGAACTTCTACCTGATCAAGCGCTGCATCGTTGCCTGGGGTGAGTAGCCAGGCCTGTTTTCCACTCTAGCTTTGTATTATCATTCTATTACTCAGTAACTGTTTTTAGACGCGCTCATTTCTATTTGAGAAGGAAGGGGGGAGGGGACTGGCAAAGCAGCGTTGGGCTAACAATCTGCTCATGTCCCTGGTTCGGAACCACCAATCGGTCATAACTTTATTTGTCTAATTTCATTTCCTACTGGTTAGTTCGGTGTCAATATAATTTGACAGGCTGAGACAGGAATCGTGGTATTCCCAGCACTTTCTCGGTGTGGCTGCACGAAAAATTGTCGGACGTTAGTCTTGGAACCCGACCTCAATATAGCCCATAACGTACTTACATTGGATCTTCAGCAACAAACTCAAACTCCACCTCAAACCAGTTCTCCGTTCCTGTATTTTTCTTGGCACTTTATCTAATTTTACTTTTCTAAAAGCTTATACAACAGGATTATAGATATACAAAATAGATAGATACCATTCTTTTCATTGAATTGTCATAGCTGAATATGTTTTTCATTGTAGTTGCAAAATTATGTTTGAAAATTCGGATTTATACTAAGGGACACAAGAATGTCAAACAAGTGTTCATTTTCCTAAACGTACAGAAAGCTATACTAATTAGGTAATAGAAGTCTAAAGATATGTAGAGGAAAAACACAGATAAGCATAACGTCAAAAAAGGTAAAGCAAACATTTAATCACACACACACACATGACATACAGACACCCACCCACAAACAAAGATGGAATTCCTTTTAACATTACTTATGTATGTTTCATGTCTGACAGCATACTGGTTCTCGCTGACATAACTATACCTCTTACCCATCTTTCCACAGGTCTACCTATAGTGATAGTCGCCATCACAGCAGTCCTCGGCACTGACAATTACTTCACCCAGAACCGGAGCCTCAAAATGTAACTATACTAAGACTATTTTAATTCATCATAAACGTTTAAAAAACATTAAGAAATAAACGAAAACATAATGAATTTCGTATTTACATTTTAAAGCATGGCATGGTCTTGTCATGCAGCAAAAATAAACGGTCTGTTAAAGTTTTTAGAAGGTGGATTTTTTAGTTAGACGATAATTTCAGTTTTATGTGTGATTGACTCTCTCTATCTTTCTTCTCTCTGGGTATAACTTCTCATAGGTACCCAAGGGTATCCTTTCCAGACTAACTGTTCATCTCTGTCTGTTTATCTGTATGTCTGTCTGTCTGTCTGTCTGTCTGCCTGTCTGTCTGTCTGTCTGTCTGTCTGTCTGTCTGTCTGTCTGTCTGTCTGCCTGCCTGTCTGTCTGTCTGTCTGTCTGTCTGTCTGTCTCTCTCTCTCTCTCTCTCTCTCTCTCTCTCTCTCTC
>RQTK01000301.1:504928-519646 GCA_003991915.1 Elysia chlorotica
CCGGCCTACTACATCAGCCTGCTCGCGCCGGGATGTCTCATCGTGCTCCTCAACACCGTCGTGTTCATCATTGTTGCTAGGGTCATCCTCAAACCGAAATTTCAGGTAAGTTTTATGGACAGAAACATGTTTTATCTAGATCTGGAAACAGTGTCAACTCTACCTGAATTTCAAATTAGTTTACTTTTAGTGTTATGTGTTGTATTCCCTAGAATGAGATCCGCCAACTGGAGATATCAGAAGAGCTTTTGGAATTATTTGTTATTGCTCATATTAAAAAAAAATTACCGGGTGTGATATTGTAAAAGCATTCTTATGCCTATTGGATAAAGGTGTTTTCACTTGTTTTACTTGTTTTAAGACCACACAAACTTATTTAAATTGCTCTGTTTGAAAAACAAAACAAAACAACGCTTTGGTGGCAAAATATGTTTTTCACCAAGCTTCTTGCAGTGTAATAAAGTTCAAATTATGTTTTTCAAGAAAATCGAGTCCATTTTTACAGGATTGCATCATATTTTCTTCTAATCATCCTATTCATTTAACCCAAAAACAACCTGCACCACAAGTCTAAGACCAATGTTTTAAAACCCTGCTTGGAAAATGATCATAAGGAAAAAGTTTCTCTCACCAAGCTGCAAACGATGCAAAAGTGGTCGATGAATCATGCTTTTTTTTTTTAAACAAATCAAATACATTTTCATACGTTTTACACTTTTATAATCAACATGTTTATTTTATTCCAAATAACCAGCACCACAAGTCCAAAAAGGAGGCCAGTTCTTCGGTGACCATCGCCCAGGTACGCGGCGCATTCATGGTCATGATCCTCCTGGGGGTCACCTGGCTGTTCGGACCTCTGGCCGTAGAAGACGCGCGCCTGGTCTTCAGCTACATCTTCTGCATCTGCAACTCGCTCCAGGGATGCCTCATCTTCTTCTTCCGCTGCCTGCTGAACCCTGAGGCCCAGCTCGCCTGGAAACAGCTCTTCACCAAGGGAACCCTCAAGCGCAGGCGCGGACCCATCCGATCCACCGACACCGACTCGTCTTCCAAAACGTTTGGTGGCACGAACCCGAAATTTGGCATCGCCGTGACTGCAGAGTCAAAGAAATACAGGCCTAAAGGCACCGGGGATGACAGTAGTGGTGATGGCGGCGGTTGCGTTGCTTGGAAAAGTTCTAAGCTCAAAAAAGATCAACGGGATAGTGTTACGACGCTTTGCACCACGGCAAACACTGGTTCTCTAGCCGAAAGAGGCCGGAAGAGCGTTCCGCCAGGCAAAGGCCCTAAGGGCTACCATGCACACCCTCATCAGTTACACAGCACCAACGCTTGGCATCCTAATCCGAACGGGCCCCCCAGAGAATCTCCAGGAGGCAGAGCCATCACGGATCCGTCTGTCGCGATAGACAGTAGCGCAGACCTCAAAGATCACCCAGCGTACAGCTCGGAGTCTCCCGTGTGCAAAGAACGAAAAAATTCCGAGGAATCTATAACTCAGTTTTGAACTAGTGCTTCGGTTGCTTTTAAGCAATGCTTTATTACTCGGAGCAACTTTTTGTTCTATAGTAAAGGAAGAAGATATTTTCCAACCGCTTTGGCCATGCTATGAAAATGTTGACAGCTAAGAAAAATTTCGTTCTTCGCCTGTAAAAGCACATGATGTGTAACAAAGCCAAATTAGACATTTGACATTGGACTTACTTCCCTGCAAGTTATTTATTGAGAGCATTTATGAGAAGAAATCAAATAATGTGGATACTTTATCTAGTCAAATAAAAACCTATCCGCCGTGTACCTTGGCACCACTGGATATATCAATGGATATGTGCTTTACTTCCTTTATCGTTAAAATATCGATGAAAACATACTTTTCAAAAAGAGATTTCTGAATGAGACACCCGGGGCTCGGTTAGTCAAACCAAACGGACTCAATCAGTGGCGGAAAAAGAAGCAACTGCAATGTGGATCAATCCGCAAACCTTGCGATTACAAGTCGCACAGTCTACTTTTGGACCACCTTGTCTCATTAATTCTAAGAAATGACGGAGAGAACGTATATTTATCTATCTGAAATTGTGGAATAGTAAAAAAAAAAAAAACATTCTATTATTCCAACCCATAAACTTTTGTCGAAAAACGACTAAAAACTTGGATGGGATTGGTATCTTAGTTATACACTAACAGCGTTGTGATCAACTTGTTATACAAGTCTAGATATTTATGTTATTTTGTCCCTTAGCCTGCTGGGCTCAGTAAAATGATACCGAAATGACAATAATTTTCGCGCCTATGATATGCCGATGGCATATTTCGAGTTTCCAATAACAAGACCAGAGTAGATCATATAATTGTCGCAGTCTCATCCTCCCTTATGACAATGCGCCATGGATCGGATTGAAGATATAAACCTCAGTCTGTGCATTTTGTAAAACGCATTGTGAGAGATGCGCAAGTGGATGCAGGAACGTGTTGTTTAGCAATCACTTATTTTCGTTACGGCACTTAAAACAAAATGTTTGACAAATCTCAATACAAGAGCCAATAATGGAGATATGTTTGTTTCATTTTTATCTTCACTTAAACTATTTAACATTCTCCTTACACTTAACAGATACACATTTCACAACTCTCGAAAATACTTATACGAGAAGATTTGCGCGACCCTCTTGATTCATTAACATTATTCATAAAACGAATCAATGGGCGTTCCTACAAACTTTAAAGGTGAATTTCTCCTGTTTGCACGAGTTTTTGTTGTTGAGTTGGTTTAACGTCCAACATCAGCACTATATAGGGTATATTGTGGACGGGCCCCAAGACTGACGCCTGACAATTGTATGTTCTGCAACACACCAGACAGGGCGGGGATACCATGACTCCTGTCTCAGCTGATCACATTAAACTGACACCGACCCAACCAGAAGGGAGCGACACGCCAGGGCTCGAATCTGAACCTTTTGCGTTGGAAACCGATGCTCTACCCCAGGGCCACAGCGCCCCCCCTTGTTTGGACGATGGTGTGCATATAGAGTAAAGTACTTGGTGACTGATTCAGGACTATTTCAATAATGGATGTTTAACACAAGACACCATGCGTTTGTTTCTTACAAAAATGTTTTTGTCATACAGATATTAAAGACTGTTACTCTTATTTCGCATCAGATTTTCATACAAACTATTTGGTGAAGGAAAATATAGGTTACCTACTTGAATGAGAAACATTGTCACTGTACTTTTAGCTACGTTAACAAAAAAATCAAACAAACAAATAAACAACAAAAAACAACAGCAACAAACAAACAAAGCATTTTCGGAAGATGGTAAAATGACAATTTCCACAAACTTTTTTTTTTATGGAATTGTGCATTTGTTTAACGGGTGGGTTGAAACATAAATGAGGCAAAGGGAACCAGCCGTTTTGGTGCTAGCTCTCAGATAAAATTGAGCCTACTTTTCAAATAATATTTATATTATGTCATGATAGATGACAGTTGTGGTGATCTAAGATCTGATTGATATGAGAAAAGATAAATCTATAACCTCAAATATTTGAATTACAGTGAGTCTTTCTCATAATAGACTTGGCATGTTACTTCAAAGGTGAATAAATCATAATGTTTTAGAATACTTGCAGATAGGCCTCTCCGTTTTTTGAAAACAAAAATTCTTGTGGTACCTCGTAGATCTTGAAAATTGTAAAATTTGAAATAAAATTGAATAGTTGATTTTTTAAGAGGCAGTGTTTGTACGCTGATTGTCCTTACGTATCGAAATCTCAGTGTAAATGTGTATAAAATGTTAGGGAGAGTGTGTATATTGCCAAAGTTGAGAGACAAAGTATATCCAATAGCCGTGTTTTGTTATAGTGTCCGCCATTAGAAAATATAAGACGTTACTACAGTGAATAATTTTATTAGGGGTGATTAACATTTGAGGAAGGGTGGAATTTGTGAAAATCTTCAAGACAGGTCGAATGCTAGTGTAAAACAGGAAGAATGTAAGAGCACTATCATGACAATTTGCCAATCTTATCAAACATTTTGTACTGTAAATCACATACTTAATGAAACATTTCTATCTTCATTCTCATTTTCATAACTGCTAGTTCTACTAATATGCATTAAATTCTGTCAAAGACAGTTCACAATAAAGCAGTATACACAGTATAGCTCCAACGTTTAGTAGTGTTTAAAAAAACACTGAATGTCGAGTACATTTTCACTTACAAGAATTTTAAGACAGTTAAAACTGAGCATCGGTCATCTAAGGTTTTTACCTCACTAGTTGTATCTCTATTGAACTAAAATAAAAATTCTGCTGGATGCGACTGAAACTTTAAAGTTTATATCTTGGTGCCAATGATTTTACTTGTTCAAATATCCTAGAAAATAAATATCGGGTGTATTTCCGATTACGCAAAGAGCTGGAAGCTCATTTAATGACCAGAGACTTAAAACTTAGTTCACACTCATCTGAGAAGAAATCAAAATGCGAAGCTCTACATGCATTTCTTTGACCTTTTACTAAAAACGATAGTGACGTTTTACTCTGTACCATCTACTTATAGTTCAGTTAGTAATTAGACTGTTAGTCCAAGTGGTTCGGACCTATGCAGCTCCATAATTTTTCGACGTTTGTTTGTTTTGCTGCTTAACTTCCAACGTTAGCACTACATAGGCTATATTGTGGATGGACCCCAAGACTAACATCTGACAATTTTACGTGCTGTCATTCATGAGACAAAGCGGAGAGACCTCAACCCCTGTCTCAGCTGGTCACATTATACTATAATTTTTTGACAAGCGGCCTAAAAGCAAAAAACTGGAAAAAAAAAGTTAGTGATTTGGGCCGCTTGGCTGAAAGTTAATCAGGTATAGACGTTGATACTCTCTATCATTTCTTCATTTCTTAATTACATTTTACAGAGTGTTTTGTTGAAACTTTGAAAATCGATCTTTTTAAATATCTCTGCAAAAATGTTATCGTGACCTACAAGTAAAACAACAACCAAAAATTATGCGTGTGTTTGTATGTGTGTATGGATCAATTTTACCTAATGTTTACTAAACAATTCATTCCCGGCAATCAGATATTCAATAAAAATCAATTTTCTCTCTCATTATTTTGCAAGATAAAATAAGTATCACCTTGATTAATTTTGATAACAATTTCTTTATCAAGATTATCATACAACACAACCATAATTCTTTAGTTCTTGTTATCGAAAGTGGTTGACTAGGATAGTTCATTTTGTCTAAAAAAAATATGGATCAATTTGACAATGTTAATATTTCAATGATAATTCTTCGGTTTTTGATAATACAAAATTATTTAGTAATAAATCATTAGTTGTATTGCCTTAAAATATTGACAAACTTAGAATTAACTAAAAGGGTTAATATTCACATTATGCTTTTTTGAACACTCACATACTTTGCATTCCTACGCTTCCATACAATTTATTTTTTAACCCAATGAGAGGCCCACCCTACATAATGTTTTTTCTCCCATCCAAACTTTGAACCGAAATTGTATAACTATTCTTCTTTCTCATTTTGAAAGGGTATATTTACGCGTAAAATACTCGGACACAATTATAGTTTTAGCTTATTAACTGAATACTCTGAAGCAGTTCTGTAAAACTTTGATTGGAAGAGCTTCATCTTGTGCTCATTGTTAAAACCCCTTATTCAGACAAACTCTGTTCTCACACAATGCTCAAGACAGTTACATTTTAGTTGTATGACAAAATATTGTCAGTTTTATCACATTCAGTCCAAATCATTATGGCAAAACAGTCTTTATTTCAAGGACATTGATAGAGGGAAATTTTTAACTGTATAAATTTCCAATACAATTACATTCTAGGTAGAAGATGCCAATTGTTGTCTTTCGTGTCACAATAATTATGTACACAACATTTAGTATGTTCATAAGTAACATGGTATTGTGTGAAAAATATCACGTTAACTATTTAAGTTAACTAAAATGATGTGAAATAAGGATCTAAGATCATAGACCTTAGTGCTGTTTACATTAATTACTGTGTGTATTTCAGGGATGGAGGTTTATGCAATTACGCGCATAAAACTTATGGCCAACAATCATTTCTTTTTTGTTTGTTTTGTTCATACTGGTGCTGATGTGATTATGGTATGCTTCTGAATGTTGTAGATTAGGCCTGCATTTTCGGTTATGTACTTAACACTGCTGTATTATGTTTAATTTTTCGTTGCAAATGGAATTCAAAATAATAAAAAATGCATTATTTTGCCACTTGTTTTTCTAAATTTATGGAGCACTTGATACAACTGAAAAGTGCAGTGATTATAGCGAAATGCAGAGGCTAAAAATAATGTTAAACAGAAATCAGAAATAACTGCAAGACTAGATCTTAAGTAACCAAGATAAAAATCTTATGGTAGATAGGAAGATATATATGGATGGAGATAGACCCGGTACTTCTCAATGTATAAACCCGGGGAAACCCATCTAAGTAATATGAAATAAGTCAAACTTGTTGAAGTTTTTACGAAATCATCAAGCGTGTCCCTCAAGCCCGCTTAAACCGGCAATTACTGAGAAATATTCGTTATAGTGCTTCAGTAGAAGATGTATTTTACTACTACTAGAAACCAAAAGAAAAATAAAACACATAGACGTAGATCATAAATGGAATGACACAGAATTAATACCTATTTTTCAAATATGATTCATGTTATGTCATAATAGATGACATTTGTGGTGATCTAAGATCTGACTGATATAAGAAAAAATAAATTTATAACCTCAAATATTTGAAATACAGTGAATCTTTGTCATAATAGACTTGGCATGTAACTTAAAAGGTGAATAAATCGTAACGTTTTAGAATACTTGCATGTAGGCCTCTCCGTTTTTTGAAAAAATAAATTCTTGTGGTAGATCTTACAAATTGTAAAATGTAAAATAAAAGCAAATAAAATAGGAAGAATGTAAGATGTAAGAGTACTATCATGACAATTTACCAATCTTATCAAACTTTTCTACTGCTAATATGCATTAAATTCTGTCAAAGATAATTCACAGTAAACCAATATAGATCTACACAGCACAGCTTCAGCGTTTAGTAGTGTTTTTAAATAAACACTGAATGTTGAGAATATTTTTACTTACAAGAATTTTAAAACATTTAAAACTGATCATTGGTTATCTGAGGTTTTTACACCTCTAGTTATATATCTATCGAACTGAAATAAAAATTCTGCTGGATCCGACTGAAACTTTAAAGTTTATATTTTGGTGGCCATGATTTTACTAGTTCAATTACCTTAGAAAATAAATATCTGGTGTATTTCCGATTACGCAAAGAGCTGGAAGCTTATTTCATGATCATAGACTTAATATTGAGTTCACACTCATCAAAGAAGATATGAAAACGCGAAGCTCTACATGCATTTCTTTGACTTTTTACTAAAAACGATAGCGACGTTTTACTCTGTACCATTTACTTATAGTTCAGTTAGTAATTAGACTGTTAGTCCAAGTGGTTTGGACATATGCAGCTCCATAATTGTTCGACGTTTTTGTTTTGTTTTGCTGCTTAACGTCCAAAGTCAGCACTACATAGGCCACATTGTAGACGGACCCCAAGATTAACGTCTGACAATTTTACGTGCTATTACACACGACACAGGTCGGGGAGACCTCAACCTCTGTTTCAGCCAGTCACATTATACTATAGTTTTTCGACAAGCGGTCTAAACGCAAAAGACAAAAAAAAATGGTTAGTGATTTGGGCTGCTTGGCTGAAAGTTAATCAGGTATAGGCGTTGATACTCTGTATCATTTCTTCGTTTCTTAATTACATTTTACAGAATTTTTTGTTGAAACTTTGAAAATCCAACTTTTTAAATAGCTCTGCAAAAATGTTATCATGACCTACAAGTAAAACAACAACCAAAAATTATGCGTGTGTTTGTATGTGTGTATGGATCAATTTTACTTAATAGTTACTAAACAATTCATTCCCGGCAATCAGATGTTCAATAAAAATCAATTTTCATTCTCATGCTTTTGCAAGATAAAATAAGTATCACCTTGATTAATTTTGATTACAATTTTGCATCAAGATTATCATACAACACGACCATAATTCTTTATTTCTTGTCATCGAAAGTGGTTGACTAGAATAGTTCACTTTGTCTAAAAAAAATATGAATGAATTTGACAATAATGTTAACATTTCAATGGTAGTTCTTCGGTTTTTGATAATACAAAATTATTTAGTAATAAATCATTAGTTGTATTGCCTTAACAAAATGTGAAAAACTTAGAATTAACTAAAAGGGTTAAATATTCATTTTGTGCTTTTTGTACACTCAGATACTTTGGCATTCCTGCGCCTCCATACAATTTTAACCCAATGAGAGGCACACCCTACATAATGTTTTTTTGCCCATCTAAACTTTGAACCGAAATTGTATAACTATTCTTCTTTCTCATTTTGCAAGGGTCTCTCTACGCATAAAATACTCGGACATAATTATAGTTTTAGCTTATAAACTGAACTCAGAAGCATGTGTAAAACTTTGATCGGAAGAGATTCATCTTGTGCTCATTGGTAAAACCCCTTATTCAGACAAACTCTACTCTCACACAATGCTCAAGACAATTACATTTTATTTGTATGACAAAATATGGTCAGTTTTATCACATTCAGTCCATATGGTTTTGGCAAAACAGTCTTTATTTCAAGGACATTAATAGAGGGAAATTTCTAACTGTATAATATACCTACAATAACATTCTAGGTATAAGATGCCAATTGTTGTCTTTCGTGTCACATGATGTACAAAGCATTTATTCTGTTCATAAGTAACATTGTATTGTGTGAAAAATATCGCGTAAAGTGGTAAACTATTTAAGTAAATTAAAATGCTGTGAAATAAGAATCTAAGATGGTAGACCTTAGTGCTGTTTAAATTAATTACTCTGTGTATTTCAGGGATGGAGGTTTATGCAAACACGCGCATAAAACTTATGGTCGACAATCATTTCTTTTTTGTTTGTTTTGTTCATACTGGTGCTGATGTGATTATGGTATGCTTCTGAATGTTGTAGATTAGGCCTGCATTTTCGGTCATGTACTTAACACTGCTGTATTATGTTTAATTTTTCGTTGCAAATGGAATTCAAGATAATAAAAAATGCATTTTTTGCCACTTGTTTTTCTAAATTTATGGAATAATTGATATAACTGAAACGTGCAGTGATGATAGCGAAATGCAGGGGCTAAAAATAGTGTTAAACAGAAATCAGAACTTATTGCAAACCTAGATCCTAAGTAACCGAGATAAGATGGTAGATAAGAAGATATAAATAGATGGAGATAGACCCGGTACTTCTTAATGCTTAAACCCGGGGAACCCATCTAAATAAGATGAAATAAGACAAACTTTATTGAAGTTTTTACGAAATCATTAAGTGTGGCCCTCAAGCCCTCTTAACCGGCAATTTCTGAGAAATATTCCATATAATGCTTCAGTAGAACATGTATTGTACTACTACTACTACTACTACTACTACTACTACTACTACTACTACTACTACTACTACTACTACTACTAAACCAAAACAAAAATGGAACACATAGACTTAGATGTGAAACAAAATATAAACATAGTTATGAAAATTGGCAACAATAAAAGTAAATGCTTTAATACGTTTTACAACAAAAGAAAAAAGAAGCGAAAAAAAAACCCCAGTGATATCACTGAGTGAGCGATAATATTAGATTAATTCGGTCCTTTTAAAATTTAAAATCGCCTTCCTCAATAAGGCTAAATGGGGTTTAGGTCCACGCTTAATGATTTCGTGAAAACTTCAACAAAATTTGTCTTAATTGGTCTGATTTAGATGGGTTTCGACGAATTTCGATTAAGCAGTACAGGGTTCGGTTTCGACGAGTTTCGACTAGATCTAGGAATAAGAAGGCCTACGACGTTCCACTGACGCCTCATTAATCGTTATGTCAAGACGTTTTGTTGAAGGGAAGGTAACTTCGCCATGATTTCTGTAACTTAGTTGGATTTCATAAGCTCTGCTTTAGGTTTAAGTAAGCTGAGTCGTTAATGATAAGCGGTACGACATTTCTAGTCAATACATGGGACACATCTGCAAAATGAAGCAATGCTGTCCTTGCTTGTTGAAAAATTACGCATCATGTCTTAGAAGTTCGAACAAAGTGGAGTAAATTTTGGTGGTATCCCATTATCTATAGACTTTACCTGTCTTTTTCATTCTCGTATTATCGCTCGATCTTGACATGGAGTTACACTTGTAATTGATTCCTAATTTATGTATTTTACTCCACAATCAGAATTGTTGTATCTTCAGATCCCGTCGTTTAGCCTCGCCTGATACAGCATATGTATTTCTGCTTCATTCAAAAGACCTTGATTCATTAGTTGCAGGGGAAAAAGTGAAACTCTTATCAAAGCATTTAAAAATCATAATATTCTTGTACACATTTGCATATATGTTTCAAAGCTCTTAATGTTTTTTCTTTCTTTTTGTAAATGTTTTTTTTTTTGGTAACTAAATCTAGATCTAGTTGTCAAAACTACGAAATTTGCGGGCATTGTGGGTATAGCCTAAAATGGAAGGTTTACTGATAATAACTTCATACTCCATTTTTCCAATAGTTTTGCTCTCTCTTCATTATCTGTATCATAAAAAGCATACAAAAATTGATTGTTGCAACAGCAAGCTCTATCGTGTCCTTGTTTTCCGCGTCCGTCCAACATCGTGACGGGGAGAGCGTTGCGTTTCTTGGTGTTGATTCATTATGCGAGCCCTTTCTCTAAACTCTGGGGGCGCGGGGGTGTTTGGCACGAGGAACAGGCCTTGAAGCATGCGGTGTGAAAGATTCATAAAGAATATTATGTTCCACGGAGGGGAGGGGGTGGGCGGTGGTCTAGGGGTAGAACATCGGCTTCCGACGCAAAAGGTCCCGAGTTCGAATCCTGGCTGTTGCGCTCCCTACTGGTTGGGTCGGTGTCAGTATAATGTGATCAGCTGAGACAGGAGTCATGGTATCCCCGCCCTGTCTCGTGTGTGGCAACACATAAAATTGTCAGACGTCCGTCTTGGGGCCCGTCCACAATATAGCCTATATGGTGTTGCTATTGGACGTTAAACAAAACTCAACCAAACAACCAACCAACTCTAAAATCTAGCGTTTCACTGCTGTTTGGGACGTGTTGCCGTCTATGCAAGGCAGATCCATCTATACGGAGACCTGTTGAGTTGTTGTTGTTGTTGTTGTTGAGTTGGTTTAACCTCACACATCAGCACTATAATACCTCAGTGTTAACATTATGTAGAAATTACTATGAGTGCCCCTGTAAAGGGACTACGATTTCTATATTTTGACTTGCCATTATTAAAATTATATTCCGGAACTGAAAAAATTAACCTTAAATTGTGAACGATTTGTAATGCTGGGTGATCTCTACGTCCCTGTGCCATGGTATAACTAGATAAGATTGTTGTGACTAATCGCAATAAAAAAAGAAGAATGCTACTATAAAACATTACCGAAAACAAAAGTTTAAATCGTCAATTTGTAACATGGGTTTGTTTCTTTATTAGAATCTTTTATGATAAAAAATTCCAGAACAAGACGAATTTCATATGCTTATAAAAAAAAAATATGAAAGCACCTCTCCCACTACAAAACAACGACAAAAAAACACAAAATAATACTATGTAAACAAACACATAATTATAATTGTCTTCGTCTGAAACTTAGACATGCGATCAAATCCAAACCGCTCCACCCTAAAATCCCAAATTTTACAGTAAAATTACACATGGGCCAAAGAATAAAACTTACAACACCAAACGCCTAATCAATTTTTTCACGAATTAATAAAACTAAAAATGTATTTTTTAAAAACGAACAGACACAACAATTACTGCTTCCTCCCCTTCCTTGAACAACAAACAAATCGAAAGTGCTATAAATATTGATTCTTTTTATTTTCTAAGTGCGTGCGCAAATTTTAATGCGCACAGTGCACCGTTTTCTTAGAACGCTTGGTTAATTATTAATTCTGATTATAAATTATTGAGCCTACTTTAATTTGATGCAACCTCTTCAAGCAAACATATTAAGTTCCTAAAGTTATAGATCCTGAAGATACACAATTTTGAGTTCAGCACAGTTTAAATTTAGCTGCAATACTTTAATTTTTCCATCCTACAGTCCCCACGAAATTCGTGGGTTCCTAGTTAGTATAAAAAGTTCCAAATTTTACAGTACAATTTCAAATGCACCAGAGAATTTTTAGAGTCATAAAAATAATAACAGCAACGCCTAATCAATTTTTAATTAATCAATGTTATCAACCATAATTATAAATCCATCTTAATTTCACGGCAACTACCGGCTGGAAATCTATTGAACGGTTATAGAAAAAATGAGGTGGGTTCAACAGTAAAAAGTAAAAAAAAATTATGCATGTATGGATTGTAACGTAAATGAAAAATTTTATCGAAATTGAACGTTTTAACTTCTGTACTTTTGTGTGTGTGTGTGTTTGTTTTGTGGGTTTTTTTTAGACTTGTCCGACGTTGGTAACCCTTCGATTGGCAAGTTGTAAAGTGTGCGAACAAGAAAGATTACAAAGAGTCGTTAGGTACGACGACATGGTACGCAAAGCCTTATACATGTATCTTTTATTAAATGTTCACAAGTGCTTAGTGTTATTAATGCTGGACTTGTTGTAAATCCTTCTTTGTAGTGCCATTGTAAATTTTGGCCCATTTTTTTGTATGGAGCACGAAAACAAGCCTATGCAAGCAAAAAGTACATTATTTATTTCCCTTGACTTTTTCTTCTTATCCAAAAAAACCATAATAGTTTAGAAATGGGATCTAAGAATTTTCTTTAGAGATCAAAAACACCACCTCCACCACCATAACCACAAACAACAAAACATAAAAATAAAAAAAAGAAACATTAACGCACCCCCCCCCCCTAAAAAAATATGAAAAACATGAACAACAACAACACAATCATGCAAAACAAAAGGTTTTGATGTTAATACGTATATTTAATTTACTCAACGGTGTGTATTTTCTAAAAGTGTATTACTTTGGATGTTTAATGCTTTTCAAACATAGTACATCTTTAAATCGTAAATGGGTCTTAAAACTAATTTAAGTATTATAAAGTTGATCTTGACTCTGGGTTGCGAGGCTGTGTTCATATCCTGCTTTAATATCTCCAAAATACGCGAAACAAAGTGACCTTATCAAAAGCCAGATCCTTTAGATGGGGACTGACACCAAAATCTATCCATAATTAAAGTAGAGCAAAAATCATAATTTAATGCTTTTACATTCTTCAAAGAGAATAAGCGCCGTTGTCTGCAATAAAATCTCTTTTTTTCAAAAGGATTGGCACACAAATATCGATAATCAGAAAATTGAAATACTATTTTCAAACAAAAGTTCACAAAAATTATTGTGACAACGAACGAATTTACAAGAAAGGGGTCTTGGATAATATTTTGGATTGACAGACTAAACGTGTAGGTGAAATCTAAAGGAAATTACAACACCATAATAATTTCTCAAGAGTAAAATAGTGACTTTGATTATTAAATTCATGTTACCGAATTTTTTCTCACTCACTCATAAAAAGAATGAGTATCGAATGCTGTTTACCAGAAATTATGAACAATCTGTGTAATGTACCAAGAAATCGTTAGCTTTCAAAGTCTTTTTTACTAGTCTCTTTAAGTCGCACTATTTTTAGGGTTTTCCAAAAGCATGTTATTTTTGGAACCAATAAAGATTGAGAGGTAAAATAATGTTTGCAGACTTAAAAACTTGAGCTTTTTATATTTCAAACAAAATGTCCATTTGACTGCTTAATTTGTTCGCTTCACTTGGTTGGGCGAAATAATTTGAATGGTCTAATTTTGGGCAGCTGTGGAAAACATTACAACTACAAGGAATATTGTCATCTATTGCCAAACTAACAAGATAAACGCTGTTTTGTAGACCACAGTTAGTGCACAAGTACTAGGTCTAGATCTAGATCTAGATTTGATTTGTATTTATTTCGTGGTAAGTGCATTGTAGAATGGCAAATTTAATATTATTATAGAGCTAGATGATCCAAGGGCGGCTGGTGCCTTTGGGTAGGGTGGGCAGTGCCCTACCTGTCTCGCTAAAAGGGTGCTGTTTTACAATGTAAATAATAATTTGACAACAATTAAAATCAATAATAAATGTATTCGTCAGAATCTATTGCTAAAAGAGATAAAATCATAGTAGACCTACGCTCTTTCGCGCGCGACGTGATTTAGATCTTTATCGGTGCGGGGAGAGAAGCGGCACACTTAAGTTTCATCGAGAGAGAAAGAGAAAGAGAGAGAGAGAGAGAGAGAGAGAGAGAGAGAGAGAGAGAGAGAGAGAGAGAGAGAGAGAGAGAGAGAGAGAGAGAGAGAGAGAGAGAGAGAGAGAGAGAGAGAGAGAGAGAGAGAGAAAGAGAGAGAGAGAGAGAGATACAGAGGGAGAGAGAGAGAGAGAGAGAGAGAGAGAGAGAGAAAGAGAGAGAGAGAGACTGCGGAATAGGGAACCAGGCATCGAGAAATTCAATGCTCGCTAAAAATGCGGGTTCATAAAAAAATACGGGAGAAAATGAAAAAAAAAAAA
>RQTK01000302.1:0-10076 GCA_003991915.1 Elysia chlorotica
ATCATGCATCAATTTCTGTGGAATAATTAAATAATGTATTATATCTTATTTAGGTAAAGGAAATCATATTTTAGGTAAAGGAACAAACTATGACAAAATAAAGAAACGTAGTGGAGGAAACTTTAAAAACCATTGGATAAAATGAAAGTTCTTTACAAAATATAAATTTGCCTGCAACAATACTCCCCAACAATTCAATATAGCCGTTACACTTGACGTACCGTATAAACAAACAGCTCTATTACAATATCACCTTCTATGTTACAAAGAACGTTGAATGAGGAGGTGCACAATCCGTAGAGTCGGGCTTCAATGCAACTCTCATGTAACTGATCGGAATTCTAAGCCTTATGTTTCATCGCGGGGATGCGCAGGTCCAAGGGTAGAGCGCGCTATTTTTAATTGGAAGGTTGTGGGTTTGACCACCCTCAGGCTGCCTTGGGTCTTTCCCTACTGGTTGTGGCGGTGTTAATGGTCATGCTATGGTCTATCCCGCCTATGGATCCCTACACTCTATACTATCAGTTCTTTCATGAGAACCTGGATGAGATTCCACTAAGAACGAGCTTTGGTTTTTTCAACCAAAGAATTCAGTTGTCTTAAAAAAAAAGAAGGAAAAAAGCCTTAAGCAGTGGCTAAACTGCTTTCAGACCCCCCCCCCCCACAAACCCAAAAATGTATTTTGAAAGTATCAGTACGTATTGAGGGAAACTGTGTTCCCCATGTTGACAGGTAAGCCAGTCGTGTTAACTTAAAACAAAAACAAGGACCTCAGGTAAAGTACTATGATCTAGCCTATACCATTTCACATACAGCAGCCTCTGACATGACAAACTGGCATGCTGTACTAGAACAACGAGTTATTCCAAGGTTGCCGGATTTTGGTACAATGTGATAGACAATGGCTTATTCCTTTTTTTTTATTTTGGCCGGTGAAACATATATCTATTATGATGTTACTTGTAAATCTTGAACCCCACTTGGATAACTGCCTAAACTGCATACATAGAGACAGTTTAGTTCACTGACATAATACGTATATTTCTGGCGGTAAAAGCCACAGAGTGTGGTAAGAAGAGATAAAGCTTTAAAAATAATGTGAGTCTGCTAAACATATGTCGTTTATCTTTGTGCACGCATTAGCTAGATAGACGTGTTCAAATTTCTTCCTCTTTTATTATTCACATTTAGCTGCATAACTGTAAGATCTCTTTGGTTAAATCAATGTAGCATGATATGGAAATATGGTGATCGCTGTAACTTTTAAAATCAAAACAGTATTGTATGACTGGTCGTATTGATAAAAAGGGAAGCCTAGAATCTTTTATTTAATTATTTTAAAAGATTCATTTCCAAGTAAAAACAAAACAAAAACAACCTCCAAACAATACAGACACACACACACGATACAAAAAACAGCAAGTTTTAAATTCAACGCAACAAAAACCTGACCAGAGGAATCGAAGAGATCTGTAAACAGCTGAGAGCGTTCCGTCACTAATGAGCCAAACTATCCCCGATAGTTTTATCTACTCTAGAGTTGTCCACTGAACTTTAACAGAGTTGTCTCCCCGCTCCCCTCTCACGCTCACGTCTCTGTATGACATTGACAACCGAGCTCAGAGAGTTAGTAACCAATTGACAAGACATAATGTAATGGAATCTGCATCGGTGTCCAATCATACCTTTACGGAGCCAATGAGCGATCACAAAACCCTTTGTCATAGTTGCCTGATTATGTTATTGGTTGACGCCGCGTGAATCACAAAGTCTGTATTGTAGCAATCACGATGGGATCAGACCTAATGTGGTCGTTTAAATAAAAAAAAAGAGTGTGATGGGGTGTTTAGGATCGTAAACCATATGATAGTCTCTGAACTAGTATAGAAAAGGGGAGGGTAAGGAGAAAAAAAAGGGGGGGGGCTTGATTAGCTTCCTCCATACAAAAATAAAAAGAACGATATAAAAAGCTAAGTTAATGCTAAAAAAAAAGATAACGCGTGAATGATAGCGCGAGTTTTTAGTTTATCAGCAAAAATGTAGATAGATAAACACCAGTGGGGTCGTTGTTTTGAAAAGTAAAACGATTAGTCGTTCCACTTTGACAGAGCATGTGTTGAATTCCCAACCACTTGCACTCCTGCACTGCCTCGACGTGACAGCGCGAGAAAATGTCAGACGTCAATCTTGGGGCCCGCCCACAATAAAGTCTACATAGTGCTGACGTTGGACGTTCAGTGATCAAGTCTTCTCAAACCTTTAAAAAAAAGAGCTTGTAGAAGGGGGTGAGAGATTTAAGCTGTCAGTCCTGCAGGTTTAAAAGTCGACAGTCGGCACTGAGCCAATCTCAACGGTGTGAACTGTAAATTGGTAAGCTTTCAATTGGCAACTTCAGCACTATTTGTGGTACATAGAAAACAAAGTTCATCCAATGAAATGTGGAACAAATTAATTTTACCAATAATGTTTTGTGTTGTGGGATGTTTGTAAAAGCAGGTGTGTCTAAAGTGCTTAGCAGATGGAGCCAAGTGGCTTCTTATTAAAATCCCCACTATGGCGGTTTTAAACAAAAGACGTTCCTCTAATCTTCTTCTTTTTCTTCTTCTTCGTTCACTTGAAAATGACTACACAAAAAGTCCCGAATCTAGTATATAGTCCACAGTCTTTTGAAGTGACAGGCGGAACACGTTTTTTTTTATCAAAATCATTTTGTAAATACTGTAGAGGGAAGTGAGGCGGGATGTGCTTACTCGGTAGAGTTAATCAGTTTTCATTCAAAATCCTCGATTCTCCGACCAAACCGTCTTATCACTATTGGTTGGGTCCATTTTTAGAGACTAGGCCTGGGGTCGTAAGTACAACGTCGACGTAAGTCTTCTTTTTATGTCTTTTGAAGAGTCTTAAACTTACAACAACGTTGTACTTACTATATAAGTCTTGCGACCCAATACGTTTTTCTTTGCTCGTAAAATGAAACTGTACCTAATTCAGACCTCGAGAAAGATGCTGTACGGCCATTACAAAAGACATTTTTCAAGTTGTCAGCGCAGTTCGACCTCGATACCAGCGGCAGTCACGACACTTCTACCGTACTCTAACTCTTGCCTATTTTTATATCTCCAGACCCTATTTTTACCTCTAAAGCACAGCCGTTAAAGCATTTTAACGAGGGAGTAGGACTGGGACAGTTTCCTTTTTCGAAATGTCATTCCTTGATCTCCCACGTAACCTTTCCAACGAACCTCTTTATTTTCCCATCAATTCCACATTAACGTATTTTCCTGCAGGGGACAAAATGATTCTGCTGTTTATGGGGTTGGTGACGACTATATCAGCGACAGCTATAATCAGACTGTGTTTTAGTCATGGCATTTTGTTGGAGATTAACTCTTTCCGTTTTTTATAAACAGTACTGAGGAAGAATGCAGTTCTCGAAAAATGAAAATGTTAAAATATTGATTGTGTAGGAGTTAAATGGAAACAGATTGTCCAGTTTCCAGAGCACTTGACTGATAGTATCAAGGTTTTAGATAACGGCGTTATAAATAAAAATTATTGAATTATTTGATATTTAAATTGGTTCATTACTGTATTGATTAATTCATTGATAATTACCTGTTATTTGATAAGGGGGTAACTTCACTCATTGGTTGATAGGTGGATAGGAAAATATTGATTGATTGCATGAATGCACTGTTTGATTCACAAATCAATCCTGGTAAAACATACCGGTCTGAGGATGGTTGATGATTATGAAGACGATGACGATGATTATGGCGATGAAGATGAGGATGGTGGTATTGATGATGAGGATGATGATGACGATGAGGATGATGGTGTGGTGATAATGATGGGTCTGCTTCTGCTATTAATGATGATAGTGGTAGTGATGATACTGATGGTGATGACATTGGTGGTGATGATGATGATGATGATGATGATGATGATGATGATGATGATGATGATGAGAATGATAATAATGGTGATAAGATGATAATGATAATGCTGATGACAATGTTGTTGCTGCTGCTGCTGTTGCTGCTGCTGCTGCTGCTGATGATGATGATAATGATGATGATGTTGATGATGATGATGATGATGATGATGATGACGACGATTATTATGATGATGATGTGACAGCTGAACTGACCTCTGTCCATACAAGAAGTGGAGATAGCTGATGAATGAGCTCGCGTCTTTTTGGATCCCATGCAAAACCTGGAGGTTAAAACAAACAAAAAATCTTAACATTCAAAGTCAAAGATATTGAATGTTTCCTACCAACCTAACCTACCTATATCAACATAACTACGTATCTACGTACTAAACCTACCTGAATATCAACCACCTACTTAAACTACCTGAATATCAACCTACCTACTTAAACTACCTGAATATCAACCTACCTACTTAAACTACCTGAATATCAACCTACCTACTTAAACTACCAGAATATCAACCTACCTACTTAAACTACCTGAATATCAACCTACCTACTTAAACTACCTGAATATCAACCTACCTAGAGAGTGAGAGGGAGCACGAAGGGTCAGATTATTTAGTTTGTATTGATCATAACGTTATGAAAGCCTCACTCCGTTCTAATCTTTTCATTGCTTTTCTTTTTTTTTTGTGTGTGTTTGTTGCTGCTTCGTTTAGACTTTAAAAATTACTGCAGAGACCAACAGTCCTCTGTTACAAATAAAGTTGAATGTGGAGAGGCATTATTCTTTTCGGCCTTCGCCGCAATGAGTGAAAAGTCAAGAGCTAAGCCAGGATTGAATGATGCCAACAAGCTGATATTATTATAAAATCTTCGCCTAAGTTATTGAGAGAGATGGAGAGATAGAGATAGAGATAGAGAGTTAAAGAAAGAGAGACAGAATGAGATAGATAGAGAGCGAGAAAAACAGAGGAGGTAGAGCTGAGGTGGGCAGAGAGAGATAGAGAGAGAGAGACACACACACAGAGAGAGAGAGAGAGAGAGAGAGAGAGAGAGAGACAAAGAGACCAAAGAGAAAGAGAGATAGAGAGGAATGAGAGCAAACTTGAGAACAAGAGAAAAGAGACGATAGAGGCGGACAAAGATAGAGAGAAATCCCAAGACGAAAATAGAAGTCTAAAACGTTATTGCCTGCAACGACCCACTGTCCTATGACGTAGTTTCTCAATTCCTAAAATGGTGCATTGTGAAATGCGCCGCAACCAAACTCCGAGCTGGCTCCAAGATCTAGAGAATTAAACAAGGCTAACGTTTTTTTTTAATGTTTTTTTTTATTTGAGTTTTTTTATTTTTTTTATTTGATTTTTTTTTAATTATAATTTTATATGAGGCTTTTTATTTTTGTATTTGAGTTTTTATTATTTTTTTTTATTTAAGGTTGTTTATTTTTTTAATTGAGGTTTTCTATATTTTTATATGAGGCTTTCTATTCTTTTATTTGAGGTTTTTATAAGCTGATCGGGATCCATTCCTAGCCCGACTCTATATCATAAATGCGATTGGCAAACATGAAGACTATCCCGTTACCCTGAGCTCTCCAGTGTGGGGCAGATAGAGATGTTCTCTTCTGTATACCAGTTTGTATGATCTTACATTTGCGATATTATAAATCGACACAAAATAAACTGGAAGATGTTCTTAATATCTTTATGAAAGTTTATGGAACCTTTCCGGTCTGGAAAGGGGTGAAGGGTTCTTTGCTAAGACTAAGAGTCATCAATTATAAAAGATCTCCTCTTCAGACATTAAATGGAAAAAAAAAACCCACATTAACACACATTTATCTATCTTTATTCTTAGGAAAAAGTTTAGTTGGCTTAACGTCCAACGCCATCTCTATAAAGACTATATGACAATTTTATGTGCTCTCGCACGAAACAGGTCAGGGATATCAGAATCCTGTCTCAGTCGATCACATTAAACTGACACGAACCCAACCAGTAGGGAGCGAAACCGCCAGCTTGAACACGGGCCTTCTGCTCCGAAGCCGGTGTTCTACCCCAGGGGTACCCCCCCCCCCTCCCCCTCTTTTTACAAACATTTTATGGAAGATTTATGCCATTCTGGTATAGAAAATTACTTTATGGCGAATATGATATTGGAACAATAAACACATAAAAAATAAGCACTAGAAAACTCTTTTGAAGGAAAGATTCACGAAAGTTTTAGGCACGATTACAAGAGAGAAGCATTTCTCTAAGGGACACAACCCAAGATTTTATCACAAGATAATTATTTTTGTACAAGGTTTAGGCACATATCAATCAGTAAGACTACGACTATAAATCCTCCTCGCCAAAGCGATTCGGTTGTACCTTCAAGAGTGCATTCATTTTTTAATTTATGTTTTTTTTTTAATATATATTTTTTAAATTTCATAATTCCTTAACTTCATAAGTTTCAATGTGGCATATATTTGTGGAATTTTAAAAGAGAAAATGAAAAGGTGGTATATATATATATATACAACTAGGAATAAAGCATATATATATATATACAACTAGGAATAAAGCAAACTCTGAAGGTAGTTTAGCTTTCCCAAAATCCATAAAATATAATATGTTATAAAAATAACTATCGGTTTGACAACTTGGACAAGGGATTTAATCCAATGACCTTCACCCTAGGCGTCTTATATCTCATGTAGCGAAACAAGACGATACACAGTTCAGTTGTCAGTAATCCAAGTATTTCTCTTTTCAGCAGTTACAAAACGAAAAAAAAACAACTTGGTAAAATTACCCAGATTCATCGACGCTCTGGCATCAAACAATGGATCAAGTTAACGGGCGTCCCAATTGGCAAGAGGAGAGTTGACACAGGTAAAGTGTAATAGTGTGGCAAGGTGTGTGGTTGACGAAGGTGGGTTTAAAAAGGTAGATCGTAGTAATTACGTATTATATATCTCTCCTACCGGCTCTTTTTTTTCATTTTCATACCCTACCCCCTCTCTACCTACATCTTTCTCTCTCTCTCTCTCTCTCTCTCTCTCTCTCTCTCTCTCTCTCTCTCTCTCTCTCTCTCTCTCTCTCTCTCTCTCTCTCTCTCTCTCTCTCTCTCTCTCTCTCTCTCTCTCTCTCTCTCTTTCTCAGTATAATATCTTTATACTTCTATAAAGTTGACCCTAAATTTTCGCATCTCCGGTTAATTTATTTCTACCATTCTATCCATTTCCTCTTGAATCACCTTGCTAACAATATGTCACCAATATATGACCAATTATTTCTCTTTCTCATTTACAGCGTTCGTTTATATAAAAAAAGGAACAAAAGTTTATCTTTTATTTTATTTTTTATTATTATTTTAGTGTTTGTGTGGGTTTTTTTCCTTTTTAAATATTATATTCAACCATAGTTGAATCTCTATTGAATTATTCAAGCTGATCATAGAATTACAAAACTGGACCCGTCGCAGCTAAAACAGCGGCGCTTTGAATATCCAATACAGAATACTTAATCAAGAACCAAACTAGCAAACAAAACATAAAATGAGATTATCGAATTTCATAAAGATTATTCGGAATTTCCCTCGGGGAAAAACAGCGGTCGAAATCCAAGACGCATTAAAAGCGAGCAAAGTCACGGAGAATAATAACTAGAGTCATTGATGGCGAGGCTCACACTGAAAACAGAGACTTGCCAAGAATTATAGGTAACACACAAGACATGGGGTTGTAACAATTCTAAGAATACGAATATTACTATTATTATTATTATTATTGTTATTATTGTTGTTGTTGTTGTTGTTGTTGTTGTTGTTGTTGTTGTTGTTGTTGTTGTTGCAGAGAGAGAGAGAGAGAGAGAGAAAGAGAGAGAGAGGGGGGAGGGGGAGTGAGGAGAGTAACGCACAGGAAAGATGGCGGAGGACAGAGGGAGGGGACTACATGGAGGCGGGAAAGAAAGGGATGGAATGGGGGTGGGGGTGGGGAGATAGTCATAGAGAAAAGAAATAGACAGACAGACAGGCGAAGGACAGAGGGAGAAATAGCGAGAGAGAGTAAGACAGAGAGACAGAGAGGCAGAAAAAGAGAACTACCTCTAGCCAGGCAAAAAAAAAAAAAAAAAGCAAAAAAAAAGCTAATTTACTCACTGGGTCCCCATCTCACGCGCTTTTAGGACTCACATAGAAGAGCCAGGCTAAGTCTGGAGGCACTGGAGGGAAGGCTCTAATCACATCAGTGCCAGGGAGGATGAGGCTTAAGAGAGGGGGTTGAGAGGTTCATGTGGGGATAGACAGGGAGGCTGGAAGGGATGGGGAGGTGACAATAGGGGTACGGGAAGGATGAAGGTGTCAGTGAGAGGGAGGGGGCAGGAGGAAGGGGTAAGAGAGAGAAAGAGATGGAGAGACAGAGAGAGACTGAGACAGAGACAGAGACAGAGAGACAGAGAGAGAGAGAGAAAGAGAGGGGAGAGAAAGAGCGAAGGAGAAATGAAGACTTTTGGACAATCTCATATGATCTTCAGATCGAAAAAGAAAGTCTGAAGATTATAAAGAGGGAGGCTTTAATGAAAATTTGAAGACAAGTCCTGGTGTATACAGATGATAAAGGCGCGATGTTTTGAGGTACTCCTAGCTTCAAACAGTCTGTTTCTGTTTCTTTCAGCTTTAAATGTAAATTTTGTAAAGTAAAAATAATAACATCAGGGTCACTAAGTGCCGGAGTAAAGCCGAAATGTTTAAGCGATCAATTTTACTATCAGATCCATTTCTCTTTCCTTGAATAATACTTGAAAAAAAAATATTTCATTTGCTTCTGCAGGGCAGAAAACATAGAAAATACGATCAACTTGATAAAATTAAAATATGATACGAGAAATTCTAACGTGCTTTAAGGTGGACAAATGTATTTCCAGCAGTTGACAATTTCCCTTTGTTATGTCAAATAGCCTGGTTCGACACGTCTTGTGTGTTTGTATGTGAGTGTGTGAGAGAAAGAGAGAGATGGAGAGATAGAGAGAGAGAGTGAGAGAGAGAGAGAGGAGGGGTCACTCTTCTTAGGATTGCAAGGATAATACGACCAGTACAAAACAACAAACACATAAACTTTTCTCTTAGATACGCTAATCAATTTTACGTAGCATTCAAAGACATATTGGGCAAAAACAATAATTATATTCTGCACTAAAGTTAATTCCAGAAATTCTACCGATTTGATGCAACGATGCAAAAATAATGATGTTCCGCACTGGAAAAAAAATTTAAGAAAAAATGTATTAATGAGCTACAACGATGCAAAAACAACAATTATTATTTCCTACAATCCATGATATTTAAATCTGCGTCACTAGAACGTTTTCAGAAAATAAACCTACGTGTGCAGTTAACACGAACGATTAATGCAAAACTTGTTTTTGAGTTTCACCACCCAGCGCCCATTTCTCCTGGCGACTTTATGACCAAAAAAATGTCTTTAGGACACGGAATTTTTTTTTAACCGGTGCAATTTCACAAAAGAAGTTTCGCAATGCGATATCTCTATTGCCGGAACAAAAATAACTTAAACAAATTTATTTTGTGTGTGCCTTCATAAGGAATAGGAAATGTGGCATTTGGTTAACTGAAAAAAGCAAACATGTGGAAAGTTCATCCAAGAGAGTGGATAGTAAAGGTAAATCCATCGGAATTCCCCATTTCTTTCAGACAAATTGGAACATTGGTTATCTTACATGTAAGGTTTAGTTGAGCTCCTTAACTTGCTGTAGATTAAACAGATCAATCTAAAAACCTACAGCAACAAGAAGAATAAAAACACACAAAAAACAACCTAGACCATTTTTCAAGGATGTCTCCAATACACTAGGGATTATGTACAAGGTCGGGGTAAGCTTACAAATCGTCGTAATATTTGGGAAGATGGTTTATGACGAGTTGTAAGCTACCACGGCGCTGTACTTGCGACGTGAAATCGCCTAAAATCGGTAAGTTTCCGACCGTCCCTTATGATGACTTAAAATTATTTGTTGGTTTGTTGTTGTAGAGCGACATTTCAAACATAATAATGATAATAATAATAATAATAATAATAATAATAATAATAATAATAATGATAATAATAATAATAATAATAATAATA
>RQTK01000302.1:10115-29718 GCA_003991915.1 Elysia chlorotica
ATAATAATAATAATAATAATAATAATAATAATAATAATAATAATAATAATAATAATAATAATAATAATAATGCAACATATAAGCCATTAGACCATGATTATAATGATGCTGGGTTCGATTCCAGGCGTAAACGGTTTTTATTTCTGGGCCCACTGTGCGAACCTACCACAGAGTGGAGATTTGAGACTTTAAGTCATGTCGGAAGTAAAGTGCGTCGAGGAAAGTTATGGCAACAAACTTTACACATATACCGTTTGCCATAACACTCTAATTATTGTTTTTCCCAAAGTTTGACAAAGAGTATACGCCTAAGTTGAACCAACTAGTAATAACAACAGGATGTCGGTAGTTCTCAGATTCCACACCAAGCTGAAAATTCAAGACCAATTTCACGTTTCCTGAGAGCTTCAGATTTCCGGGACATTCCTTGTCAACACGTCTACCTGCCAAATATTTAGGGCGATGCTCACAGAGTCAAAGCCTCGACAGTTGTCCGGCGATGGTCAGTATGCAGTAAAGGAGGGGGGAAAAGACTTTCGGTCAGGGAATTTGCGCATTACCATGGCGCCCAATACTAGTCTTATCCCAGATTTAGAGAGCCAATGAGCGATTAGTACAGTCCATGCCAAAGAGTGGTCATTATGCTATCTGTTACCGTCGTGTGGAGGAGCGAATTGACACGAGTGGTTGTTGTTGTTGTTGAGTTGGTTTAACGTCCAACATCAGCACTATATAGGCTATATGACACAAGTGGTAGAGTGTTGGTCTACAGAAAGGAAGGTCTTTTGTTCGAATCCCCCGATAGATTAAAAACTATATATTTGTCCGATTTCGTCCCAAACTGTTTGGGTCAGTGTCAGTATCATGTGACAGGCTGATACAGATCTCTCCGCCTTGTCTTGTTTGTGTAACAGCACAAAAATTGCCAGACGTCAGTCTTGGGACCCGTCCACAATATAGCCTATATCGTGATGACGTTGGACGCTAACCCAACCCAACTCAACACAACCGCCAAATGGATCACAAAGCTTGTACTAACTTGTCGGTTGTTAGTAAGTGGTCTAGGGAGAAAATGAGTACTAGTCTGACCAATGTAGCAACAACCATTCTCCCTGTACAGTTCCTGCCCTTCGGCAGTATCAGTTTCCAGGGAACTTGTCTCTTGTCGCTTGGACCAGAGACAAGTTAGGCCTAGAGTACAATGTAGATGGTAGAGAGGAAAACAAACCAAGAAGAAAGCTGACGCCATTTTCCTAAGTAAACCAGCCTGAGCAATGTTAACAAGGGGGCTTGGCTTCAGGGCGGGAGAAACACACACATAATGGAGAGGTAGACAGGACAAGAGTACATGTAGAGGCAAGACGAAATCTTATTATAGAGATGAGAATGAGTAAGTAATGGGAGGGAAAGGGAAAAGGAAGAGGTTATAACGGGATTGTGGAGGCAATAGAAATAGGGATGAAAGAGATGTGTGGGGAAACAAATACTAAGATAGGAGGAAGTAAGAAGCAATATGAGAGGACCTGAGAGAAAGGGAGAGAAATAGAGATCTTAGAAACTGACAGAGACAGACATATAGAGACAGAAAGAGAAAGAGTATGAGGATAGGGTCGAACAGGATAGCGAAACACTGCGAAAAAACACCAAAGAAAGGGAGAGAGACTTGACAACAAAACAAAGCAAAACGTTAAGACAAAGATGGGGTGATGAAATGGAATAACAGACAAAATTTAATATTGGTCTACGCATTTCTACAGGAACCGACAGCTTTGTCAACAAAAGCCAACGTGAAGCAACATCTGATCTGAGCTTCTCTAAGTGTCAAACCTGGAATCCGAACCCCCTGCTTGTAAGGCCAGTGCCCTACCACCTGCGCTATCCAGCGCCCGTAACAGTGCGAGAGCCGGGCCTGCGTCACGATGACGCGCCCCTGACCATAATCGGATTCCCGCAGACTGACCATTGAGTGACCGCCTGGGTGCGCTGGCCACACGGATGACGGAGAGACCTGGACGGGTCACCTTAGTGCAGCTACACGCACCACAGGCAGTGCGATACACACGGCCTTAACGGGTCACGTAATCACGGCCCACGGGTCTCAACATTTTTTTATTTATTTCTGATCGCCCATTGGCTCCGTAAGTCTGGAATAGAGCTATGATTGGACACCCTTCATTTATGTTCGTTGTGGGCTTTGCGAACCACAAGACTCTACTGAATGACATGAACCCCTCTCCTAGGTGTTGGTTGGTTGGTTGGGTTGGTTTAACGTCCAACAGCAGCACTATATAGGCTATATTGTGAACGGGCCCCAACACGGGTCTGACAATTTTACGTGCTGCCACACACGAGACAGGGCGGGGATACCATGACGCCCTAGGTGTGGGGTTTTCTAACCTCTAATTGGCTCCATAGAACTCTAGGATAGATCTTTCCTTGGAAGCCGGTGTATATGTAAATTCCCTAACTGGTCAGCTTTGTTGTTTTTTGTCGAATCAAAAAACGACCACGGATGACATAATTACGTCGCCCAAGCCATTGGGGTTTTCTGATCGCTCATTGCCTCCGTAAGTCTGGGATAGATCTATGATTGGATGCCCGTACAAATTCCCTTACCTAGAGTCTTTGTTTTAGCTCGTTGTTGAAACCCGTTGTCAGAAGACCTTTACTGCATTCTGACAATCGCCGGACAACGCCCTCCGTATTCGTTTCCCATTATGGGCTTTGCGATTCTCAAAACAATGAATGACATAGTCACGCCCCTAGGAAGGAGTATCTTATTAATCGCTCATTGGCTCCGAAAGCCTAGGGTAGATCTATGATTGGACGCTGATGTAAATTTCCTTAAATTCTCGCCAGGTCTTATTGTATTAGGATACTGCCCGACTACTCTGCTCAGGCTAAGGCTGGACACCCGTTTGTGGTCATGTCACAAGCAGATCCGACTGGCATTGAAAGGCAAGGCGAGTAATCCACAGGGCTATAGGGAGGAAAATACAGAGGGCCTATTTATGTTGCTGATGCTACTGCTATCGGTACCACACCAAAGCCCATATGGTCGTTGCAATATTATCTTCAGCGTTGTTTTATCAGTGCAGAGGATACAGCTGCATTACCAATGTTACTGCTACTGTTGCTGCTGTTGCTGTAACGCTGATGGTGCTACTACTACTACTACTACTACTACTACTACTACTACTACTACTACTACTACTAAATGCTACTGCTACTACTACTACTACTACTACTACTACTACTACTACTACTACTACTACTACTACTACTACTACTGCTACCACTGCTACCACCAACATACAACACGAGCTAGCGAAAATCTTCAGAGACGTTTTCGTTAATTAAATCAGATACCACACGTTTCAGCGAACTTCAGCGAATTAGAGCCGTAATTTTCCATTACCATTACGCATTTACACTTAAAACTGGTGAAATTCTTACTAGACTAGTCTACAGTAATAATTATACATGTAGGCCTACTTTGGAAATTTTCTATACAGGAAAATCACTCACAACACTTTCACGCCGTATAGGATTCCTCAGGGTAACCTAGGAGACGTTAAACCTGGAATGAGAGAGAGAGAGAGAGAGAGAGAGAGAGAGAGAGAGAGAGAGAGAGAAGAGAGAGAGAGAGGGAGAGAGAGAGAGAGGGGGAGAAGAGAGAGAGAGAGAGAGAGAGAGAGACTATGTAGAGGAGAGAGAGAGAGAGGGAGAGAGAGAGAGAGAGAGAGAGAGAGAGAGAGAGAGAGAGAGAGAGAAAGGGTCAGGGGGGGGGGTCGCTCTATAGAGAACTAACATTTGCTATGAATAGTAAGGTCTTTTTATCCTGGAGGGTGGTTTAAGCCCATGAATTCTAAAACCGCCAATCGAAAATAGAAAAAGTAAAAGATCGAGCCTACGAGATAAGATCTACTTTCAGTTGTCTGTACAATGTAATACGATATTATCTTATGGTTTATGTCCAGATAATTTTTTTTAGATCTATTACAAGCTGCCATTATGAAGCTTCTTCTCTTTGCCTTCCGGCAAAATACACACGCTTTTTGCGAAAAACATTCTGACGTACGGAAAAGAGATGTTTTTATTTACTTATTACAAATATAAAACGCCGAATAAGATCTTCTCTTTACTGTTTACTGTTTTCATGCACAATTTTTATTCTATTAACACTCAGACAGATAAAGGAGTCTCCGCTGCTACTAGTATACAGGTACTAACTGTTTTAGGACATCATGGGCACAATGACGTAAAAACAAACTCACTCACTCATTCTCTGAGAACGTAACTAGGGTAACCAGTGCAAACGCTTCTATGAAAATAATGATAGGGAGACTATTTTATTGTGGCGCACGGACCAGCAATTGCTCTCTATTGTAAGAAAATAAAGAAACGTTACTTAACGTTTACTACAAATATTGACATAGTACCAGGCATAGACCATCTCTTTGTTTATTTATCAGCTACGCAAGACAGATCGACAGCAAATTAAAGCATCGTAATTATTGGTTATAATAGAGACGCAATCTTCACTATGAATGCACTAGGGTACCCTGGGATGCAAAAGAATAAAGACGACACTGGTTCTGCGTGCAGGAAAGAAATAGCACTAGATTTCCTAGATCTAACAACGATTTGCGATTTCAACACGAGCTAGCGAAAATCTTCAGAGACGTTTTCGTTAATTAAATCAGATACCACACGTTTCAGCGAACTTCAGCGAATTAGAGCCGTAATTTTCCATTACCATTACGCATTTACACTTAAAACTGGCAGTGTAGTCTAAATGGTGCGCCGCTTGCCTTCATACCTGCAGATATAGTTTGTATTGAGTTCGGAGCCTAGATAGTCAGTGGGAAAAATTGACATTACTTTTTACTTCACAGCCCACCTACGACGCCAAGATTGTAACTCACGTTAGAAGCCTGATTTCCTCATTTATTGTATCGATTATATCAACTGATCATTGAATTCCAGCTCTTTAAGTTCAAGACGAGATGAAAAAAATCACCAGGTGATCCCACTCGTACAATACGAGCTAATAAAATGTTCACAGAGGTTTGCTTAATTAAACCAGATACCACACGTTTCAGAATATAATAATAAATGTCAGACTTTTCAGAGATATAAGTGTGTGTTTGCGACAGTATTTTTATCCAACTTCATCAATGGTAGTTATTCTTTTCAGGCAAACAAAATTTAAAGAGAGTTTCGGATAGTACATTAACAAGCAACTTTTTTGAAGATAAAAAACCTAACTATTTTAAAGACTTCTTCATGAAATGCTTCCTATTTGGCCGTTTACTCTCCCCGGGTGCTCCCAATAGAATATTCAAAATCCAAAAACATGCCTCCTGTCAAAAATATCGTTGAAAGCCTAGAAGCTATGGGAACTCTTTTTGGGTTATTTAAAAAATTTCATGAAAAGACCGAACATTCTATTTTTTCGAAATATTAAAACGTGCGCAACGAGATGCAAAGATGTTGAATGGTATAGACTCTAGAGATCACTTTCACTCTTTTTGCAATTTTTTGTTTTATTTCAGTGACGCTGACTTTTGTTCTTGGAAGCCTTGAGGAAAAGTCAAAAGGAGCTTTATTCATAGTAGAACATCTTTGCATCGCGCTGCGCACCTATTATTTGAGAACAATAAAAATAATATCAAATCTTCGACTTTTTATGAATCATTTTTCAAAACAAAATGTGTGAAGAGAAGGAGGAGGGAGAAGAAAAGGAGGGGGAGGAGGAGCATTGGTTTGGGGGGGGGGAGGATATAATCAAAGTAGAAAAAAGAGCTACGAACTTAGAATTAAAGCTGTAATTTTCCTTTGTTTATGCTTGTATTGATTTCGGAGCCTAGATAGTCAGTGGGAAAAAATTACCATTATTTTTTTTTAATTTCCCAGCCCACATTCGGTGCCTCACGTGCGTCGACCTTTAGCCTAACCTTGACAGTGTAGATCCTGAAAAAAAAAATTCCGATTACCGCTGTAAATCTGGCACCGTTTATACACACAAACATATCGATCTGTTTTCATTCGCTAACTCGGGATCGGCAGCTCCTATGCTTCTGTACTTATCCATGGGCGATATACCCAGCACGGCCTTAATTGTAGGCCTGTCCGATTAAGGATGGAGGACGGATATTCATCAAATGATAGATGGGATTTTCTTTGGAGACAAAAGGAAAAATTCGGTAACCCCATTTACTGATCTTCTTTGTACATTTGTTAGATTTGTAACAACTCGATCAATTATGAGTTCGTGGTCTTGTCTACAGATCTAGTGGGAGTTCCAGTTACACATTTTTTTATGTCTTCTTCCTCTTAGATTTCAGGGATATGGTTAATTTATATTTTCCATGTCAACCTTATTTTTTTTTTTATATAAAGCTCAGACCATGCAGTGTCTGCCACATTGTTTTTTTGTGTACCCTTTAACTTTTTATTCTAGCTGAGCTTGAGTTCAAGAATTTGTTAGGAAGTCATTCCGTGCATTCTGATGATAGACATCAGTTAGTCTACGAGCTGCCAACCGAACAATTATATAAGTGTACAAGTGTAGGCAAGAGATGTGTGGACACAAAATATAAGTACGTGTTTTTTATACAGAAAGTTGGCATGTCCCACCATCTGAACTGATCTCACGTACTTCGATGCTTTTCTTATATCCTTTTTTTGTGTGTGTAGGATGAAAACCCACGCGTTTTATAGTGTACTTTTCAAGCTGCACCATACCTTGTTTTGTTATCCAACGAACCGTTTTAAAAATACCATGCAGTTAGATATTTTATTTTTCTGAAAACTCATTTTTTTATTATCTAATAGTAAAACCAAGTAGGTACTTATAATATATACATTTTTTTTTCATTTATTTTCTTTTATCGTTTCTTCTATATGATGAAAACCTACGCGTTTTATAGTGTAATTTTCAAGCTTCACCATACCTTCTTTTATAATTCTTGTTTTGTGCCTTGTATTTCGTTATTCAACGAACAGTTTTAAAAATACCATGCAGTTAGATATTTTATTTTGCTAAAAACTCATCTTTTTTATCATTATTATAAAGTAAAACCAAGTAGGTATATTTATATAATTTTTTTCTTTTATCGTTTCTTGTGTATGATGAAAATCTACGTGTTTTTTTGTAATTTTAAAGCTGCACTGTACCTTTTTTATAGTTCTCATTTTGTTCTTTGTAATCGCTATTCAACGACACGTTTAAAAAAAAATACCATGCACAGCAGTGAATGGCGTAAACAAAGCATCTAATGTTCCGCGACGGTTTGTTAAGTCTTGGTACTTTCAGGGCTGGTGCCATTAGGTGCAGATGGAGAATAATATCGTTTACAGCTGGTTGCTAAGCAAGCAGTAACTATTGTCAAAGATGGCGTAGATCTCCTTGGAAGGGTTGAGAGATTTTGATAATAATATTATCATTTTCAATAGTTATTACAAGAGAGGAATAGTTATCGAATGGCAACAATATTGTCGATATTGTGATGGAAATGCGTGGCACTTTGAAAACAATTTTTAAAACTACTACAAGAGGGAAAGGAACCTTAAAGAGAAACAATATTGTAAATAATTATTGTGTTGAGAGTATGTTGCATTTTAATGACTGTTCAATAGTTATTTTTAGAGGAAAGCAGTAATATTGTTTAGGCGTTAATACTCATTACATATTCGATTGCTCTTACTTTTTTGCAACAAAAATTAATTGTTATTTTAATGCTTAATTTCACTTAGAATTTCAAAGGCTATACAAATTCAATTCAACTTGAATAGTAATAAAAATGCTCGAGGTATTCCGAGACTGCTAGGTAATTTAATGTCACCTGTCTTACATATCGTTAGTTTAATTAATTTCTTTTCACGATTAATACAAATAATTTCACTATTCTTCTTCAGAGGACCGGTAATTGTTATTTCCTCACTTTAAATCGTAATAATTCGACGAGGGGGGAAAAGCTACAGGGGGGGGGGGGGGGGGGGGGGAAAGCTTAAGGTCTTCAGTACAACGTCGTGGTAGCTTACAACTCGCCGTAAGCTGTTTTCTTACAATATCTTACGACAAGTTGTAAGCTTTCCACAACTTTATACTTACGACCCTAGCTATTTTGTCGCTTCCAGCACACATGGTATTAATCTATAGCGGTTCATCTACACGGTCCATAGAGCGTCAGAACGCCGAAACGCTTCCAGGCTTTTCCTTGGCATTTTAACATTATATGTAGATCTCAGGTTATTTTATAGATTTATTTTCCTACAGTCTAGCCATGATAAATCAGCCCGGTGGAACTCGGAAAAGAGAGAGAGAGTAATGTAGAGAAAGAAAGACAGCCAGCCAGCCAGCCAGACAGAGAGACAGACAAATAGACAGACAGTCGAACAGACAGACAGGCAGACAGACAGACAGGCAGACAGATAGACAGACAGATATTGAGCGACATACCAAGATATACTAGATAGGGAAAAAAGACAGAGTGAAAGTTAGACACGGAGATAGATAGATAGATAGATAGATAGATAGATAGATAGATAGATAGATAGATAGATAGATAGATAGATAGATAGATAGATAGATAGGGAGAGGGAGAAAAAGGAGAAGCGAGGAAATGAAAAAAAGAGGGTGGGGGCGGTGTAGACCTTGGACATAATAAGGCTAGTGGGTGGAAAAAAACGGCTTATCGATTTGATGGCGCTGTGCGACTTGGTGGCGTTTTTTTCTTTTTATCGCCCACCTTCAAGAGTGATTCTCAGAACTTAGTGACTTCTTTGAAGTAGCTAGGTATTTGTGTTGTTGTTTTGTCTGGGTTTTTTTTTTTTTTTTTTTTGGGGGGGGGGGGGGGGTTGTGGACGGGCCTAAAGATCGACATGGATGATATGATGATAGCTTATGTCAGTAATACAGTATGATATTAAAAAGAACAGAGAGAGAGAGGGAGAGAGAGAGAGAGAAAGAGAGGGATAGAGAGAGAGAGAGAGTGAGTGAGTGAGAGAGAATGCAGAGGAAGACAGTGGTGGGATATAGCAGAAAAGTAAATAGTTAGATAGATAGATCGATAGATAGATAGATTGACGGATAATCAAAAACAAAATAAAGAAAAAGTAATATTACTGTTGTTGTTGTTGTTGTTGTTGTTGTTGTTGTTGCTGCTGTTGTTGTTGTTGCTGTTGTTGTTGTTGTTGTTGTTGTTGTTATTGGTGTTATTAATATTGGTGATGGCAATGAAACTTCAAATTTGTTCATAGATCAGTTTCTTTCTTAATCAACAGGAGGAGATGAAAAACGACGAAATAGAGCTTCCATTGATTTCTTAACAGATTCCATCGTTCAAACATTTCTAGACCTAGTTGTTGGACATTACTCCAGGCAGTGATGTTTTGTTTACAGCATCGAGTGGGGTGGGATAATGGGAAGGTTCAAGGCAGTCTATTTTCTACTATTTTTTTTTGTCTCGAAAAAATCCAACGCTGTTTGAAAATAGAAAAAAAAAAAATACAACTTCCTGATATTGACATTATAAAATAATGCGCAATACAAAATTTAGAGATTGTTTTTTTTTTACCGTCGAACGCCAGCTTCATAAAGGCCATATTGTAGACGGGTCTAAGACTAACGTTTGTTTAAGAAAAAAGTAGTATATACATGAAGCTACTGAGTGCAATATTAAACTGAATCTTACTACCAAAACCGCGTACAATGGAATAACGCTCTGACAACAATCAATAACTACTGGACGTACAGTCAAATTCTTCTAAGGTGGACGCTGTGGTCCTGGGGTAGAACATCGGTTTCCGACGCAAAAGGTTCGGGTTCGAGCCCTGGCGATTTCGCTCTCTACAGGTTGGGTCGCCGTCAGTTTAATGTCATGGCTGAGACAGGAGTCATGGTATCCCCGCCCTGTCTCGTGTGTGGCAGCAAATAAAATTGTCAGACGTTAGTCTTGGGGTCCGTCCACAATATAGTCTATATAGAGATGATGTTGGACGTTAAACCGACTTAACAACAACACATCCTTCTAAACAAAATCCATCGGATTACTCCGTGTCTATTCCTCACTCTTCTCATACGATCGAGTCTGAAATCTCAACACATGTAAGGAAACGACACCCGTATTATATTTATAGTTTGTTACGCGTTAGATAGGTGTCATTGCAGTATAATGTGACTGGTTGGGGGAGAAGTCCAGGTTCATGCGACTCAATCTGTGTTTGGTATTGAAGTTAATCAATACAGGTACTGGGTAATTGGGTTAAAATAGTATAAAAATAACCATACACAAATCAGGGAGAGTATTATACGACCGAAATAACAATTCAAATGTTTTTTGAATATAACTGACATACTCTATAGTGCCGACGTTGGGGGTTTATCAAGAAACTCAAACTGCGACTCAAACTCCACGTAGAATGAAAGATGAAAAGCTAATATTTAGATTTATCTAGTATCTATTATTATCATTTAAAGTTTAAATAATTATAGAAGAGAAAACATATAGTCACCTTAGTTGTAGCATGTCATATTCATTGCCATATTACTCTAAATATTTGGAAGTTAGAAATGGGATAGAACGTTGTAAAACTGACGTGGCGATATAGCAGTAACTAGTGTGTGAACCGAAAAGTCACATTCTACAATTTGTAGTGGAAAAACAAAGAGTGTGACCAAATTGGCACAAAAGATCAATATAGAAACGAAACAATAGGCTGTGTTTGGCTTCGGGGATTCCCGGACGGCTATTTTTAGCATTAGTTTGGTGGCGATCTAAGCCAATAAAGTGCGGGTTGAGCCGACACAATCATGTTAGTGTTAATGATGCAAGTAGCTTTGAAATATTCATGGTAATGGGCGTGTGGAAAACACATGATATGTGATGGCAATCGATCAATACTTGGAGTGGAAAAATAGAAGGAGGATGGTGAGTGGGAGGGAGAAATAAAGAGAGAGAGATAGAGGGAGAGGGATAAATAGAGAGAGGAGAGAGATAGAGAGAAGACAGAGAGAAATAAAGAGGGAGAGAGAAAAAAGAGAGACGAAGAGAAACAGAAAAAGCGAGATAGAGAGAGAGAGAAAGAGAGAGAGAGAGAGAGAGAGAGAGAGAGAGAGAGAGAGAGAAGGAGAGGGAGAGAAAAGGAAATTATGAGTTAAAATGAAGAGACATGAAGAATAAGAAAGGAGAGAGTTAGCTTACATTTAATGCGAAAAAGAGAACTGGGTTAGCTTAGATAAGGCTGATGCCGTGGGGGAAAAGATGGAGAGGGTAAGAGAGGCAAGAGGTCTGAACTAGAGGAAAGGAATGAGATCGGGAATTACGCAGTACAACAGAGGTAACGTTATAGAACCTCTAAACCACACTAATTGATTGAGTCAAGGGATAATTAGAAACAAATCCACATGACATTTTAATTCTAGGAACAGCGCTGCTTCATGTACAAGCAGTGACATCTCCAGGAATAATTATAATTATTGTCTATAATTATTGCACATGCAATTCTTGCGATAACTAGACAAAGCTCTCCAGATATTGTGTCCCTCAACAATAAAACATTATTAATTAAAACATTGCATAGAAATGTGTTTAATGTCGAATGACGCGCCGTTGGCTGAGAGAGTGTTGAGGTGGAAAGTTGCAATCAACAGTTTGTAATCCATAGAAGAAGAATAATGTTACGTAGAATCAAATTTATAGAGTCTAGGGATAGGAAGTAAAACGGTGTCATATATTTAGATCCAGGACAAAAGACAGTTTTTAATCGTTAAAAAACCGCCTGTTTGTCTTTCTCTTCGCCTGTCTGTGTCTATTTTTCCGTCTGTCTGTCTGTCTATTTGTCCGTCTGTCTGTCTGTATATCTATCTGTCTGTCTGTCCGTTCGTCTGTCTAGCTGTCAGTTTGTCTATCAGTCAGACTTTGTCTGTTTGCCTGTCTGTCTAAAGCTTATTATTGATTTCTGTTTACAAAACATATATTGATTTTGTTTTATATGTGCTTATTGTAACAGTTAAGGAGAAAAGCGGCTGGGCCTACTTAAAATATTCCAGTTAAAAACAACTCATGTTAACATGAAAATGTCATAGGCACTTGTTATTTATTATAAATTTTTCGACGCGACAAAAATAAATCTCATGTTGACTTGATGAAGCCCTCCTTTCTTAATGCTACTAACATGCTACTAATATCACCCACTTAACTCTTAATACCAGTTTAATATCATAAGTATCAGTCCCCTATATCAGTCACTTTAAGCGACCAGTTTTACTGTGCGCCAACTACTCCGTTTGTCCATGGTACAAGAAAGTTTCCCCCCACAGGGCAGCGAAGGGAGTAATGAGCAACATGATACGGAGAATAAAGAGGAGAAAGAATAAAAAACAAGGAGGGGAGTAAAGGAGGAATGTGAGTGAACGAGGAGAACTCGTCTGGAGTGGTTTAGAATCGGACTACGGATCGATAAAACTAGGGCAGGCCTTCTCATGTTGACTTGATGAAGCCCTCCTTTCTTAATGCTACTAACATGCTACTAATATCACCCACTTAACTCTTAATACCAGTTTAATATCATAAGTATCAGTCCCCTATATCAGTCACTAAAAGCGATCAGTTTTACTGTGGGCCAACTACTCCGTTTGTCCATGGTACAAGAAAGTTTCCCCCCACAGGGCAGCGAAGGGAGTAATGAGCAACATGATACGGAGAATAAAGAGGAGAAAGAATAAAAAACAAGGAGGGGAGTAAAGGAGGAATGTGAGTGAACGAGGAGAACTCGTCTGGAGTGGTTTAGAATCGGACTACGGATCGATAAAACTAGGGCAGGCCTTCGATTTGTCATCCTGAGTCAGGTGGAAGGGGGGGGAGGGAAAGAAAAAAAAAAGAGAGAGAGAGAGAGAGAGAGAGAGAGAGAGAGAGAGAGAGAGAGAGAGAGAGAGGGAGAGAGAGAGGGGGGGGCAGAGAGCGGTTGAGAGAGAATGAGAGAAAGAGATAGGGTGAGGGAGGAAGTTAGAAGGAAGTAGGTAGAGAGAGGGGGATGGAAGAAGAAAGATGGGAAAAGAGAGGGAGGATGGGGAGGAAGAGAATGAAGAGAAAGGGAGATACATGGTGAGAGATAGAGAGTGGCGGGGCAGGAGAGAGAGAGAGAGAGAGAGAGAGAGAGAGAGAGAGAGAGAGAATGAGAGAGAATGAGAGAAAGAGAGCTAGATAGAGAGATGTGTTGGATTGATGTCTGTTGGTTCGTTGGGCTTCTTAGCCTTTACAACATGACAAGAATTAAGATTTTACAATGTGAAAGAAAAAAGAAAAAAGTAACAGAACTGTATTTTCACTCTCGATTAGCTTTTAGTGTTTTTATCCAATTTTTGAAGCTGTTGATACTTGGTAACTTTTTGTGATAAACAATGTTACAATTTGGTAATCAGTACAGGTAGTTTTTAGCCGAAGTAGACTGGGCAATTGGGTTAAATATTATAAAAATAACCATACACAAATCAGGGAGAAGATAATCCGACCAAAATAACAATTCCTTTTATCTGCATTATACCCGAACGAGAGACACAAACTTTAACATACAAAGGACTGGTATCCTTAAATCGATGGTTTTCTTAGTTCCAATACGTGCTGGAAATAGATTGCAGTTTTTGAATGAAGATAACATTTCGACACTTAATCTGTTTCTACTTCTAATTGAAAGGCGTTCGAGAGGAATGAACATGGTTCGAATATCCTCGTATGCTTTACAATCATTGGAACGTGGTATTCATCTTCTTTGTCTAAATTGCAATCTTGGCATATTGCAGTAAAGTATCTTTAGAATGTCTGAAGAAATATATCGAAAGAGGTAGGACATTGATTGATTGGTTGATACCATGATTGTACATTTTTATTATATTTTTTTGGCCAGTGATTCAAATACAAAAACTGAAAGGCAAAGACACAATCCGGCTTAAAAATAAAATCGAAATTTAACAATAGCTTTTTTCATCGCGTTTCATTTTACAACTTCTTGCCTCTTTCTGTCTCGCTCTCAATCTTTCTTTCTATTTCTCTCCCTCTACCTCTGTATCTCTTCCCCCCCCCCCCCCAAAAAAAAATTGATCTCTTTCTCTTTCTCCCTTTATCAACTTAATTTATCTCATTGTCTTTCTTTCTCTATTCTTTATCGATATAGGATTTCTTCTCACTTTCTCATTCCAAATATACTTTTCCTTGCCACTGACTCTCTTTCTTTTTTTACATGCATCTATTGATATATCTACCAATATCAAAATTGTCTATCTATCAATCTCAAAATGTCTGTCTATCTACCAACCTCAAAATGTCTGTCTATCTACCAATCTCAATCTCAAATGTCTTTCTATCTATCTACCTATCTACCTATCTATCTATCTGTCTATCTACCTATCTACTTATCTACTTATCTACCTATCTATCTATCTATCTATCTATCTATCTATCTATCTATCTATCTATCTATCTATCTATCTATCTATCTATCTATCTATCTATCTATCTAACTATCCATCTATATATGTATCTATTTATCTTTATATCTACCTGCCTGCCCATTTCCCTATCATTAATACTCGTTTTATATCATCATATTTGCTTGATATTCTCGTTCTTTTCTGCACCCCTATTCCTATTCCCTTATTTGTCATGCATATTGTGTCTTTTCCCTCTCTCGATCTATCGATTCGTTTATGTCCATCTGATTCATTCTGTGGTTGTAAACCAGGTTTTTCCTGCACTCTCTCTTTTCACTCTCAAAGTTTGTCTTGCTCCCCCCAAATTATTTCCTCTCTATGCCTCTGTCTCTGTTTGTCTGTCTGTCTGTCTGTCTGTCTCTCTCTCTCTCTCTCTCTCTCTCTCTCTCTCTCTCTCTCTCTCTCTCTCTCTCTCTCTCTCTCTCTCTCTCTCTCTCTCTCTCTCTCTCTCTCTCTCTCTCCCTGTGCTTACCTCAGGCAGGAATCTCATTACTCCAAGACAAGATCCAGTCGGCTAGAATCATATCCAAGGAAACTGGTGGAGATAAGAGAAAACAACATCCTCTTATCAAATCCGCATAACAAACATTCTTACAGTGGCTTTCTTGTAATTGTTCTAAAGAAGTTCATGTCTGGATGTTTCAGAGAACTTTGAAAATTATTTTATGTAAGTAAACTTGTATTACAAATACAAACAAACAAACATAAAAAAAAACAAAAAACAATACTATATAAGTTGTCAGATTGAAGTCTTTGAATCTGTCACCGTATAGGATCTAGGATCCTAAAGAGAAATTTAACTGGAAAAAGCTCATCTGCAACCAGAGAGACAGATGTATATACTATACAAACATAAGATTTCACTACGTGCATAGTCATAATGGGAGCAACACCTTCTGGGCCTGAATCAACGAACTGGTTGAACTACAAGCTAACTGTCTTGTATTAGCATGACCAACTCTCAGGTTGACACCATAGCGCGTATTTCGCAACCTTCCATATTATCCAGCTGCACCAAAAAAAAACAAAAAAAAAACAGGCCTAGCCTAAGGATCCACAGATCGTGTATGGTTTGCAACTCTCTAGAGGGCATATACCTAAGTCGATAGTGTTTTGTAGTGACGATCTGAAGTCTGGAGGTTCAAATACCATTTCATCTTCTGTTAAATCAAGGGACGAACTGATTAAAGCGATAGAGGTTTGGTTTCCACATTAGGTCAGCGGTTCGAACCCCACGACCGGCAAATTTATTCGCCCACTAAAATTGTCACACGTCACAGTCTTGGGGCCCGCCCACACTATAGTATAAATATATTCTGACGTTGAATGTCAAACCAATTCAACTCAATTCTGGTGAATTAAAAAAATACATCAGTATTTAAAAATAAAAATAAAACTGCATGTATTGTTGAGTTTAACCTCTTCTATTTCCCTGGCAATATCAGTTAACAGAGGGGCGGGTGGTGGTGGTAGTGTGTGTGTGTGGGGGGGATTTTTTTTGGGGGGGGTTTAATATATAGATCAAACAATATCGTGACGATCAGGAGGTTTGGTAATGTCCGCCTCTTTATTATGGGATTCCTCCGATGTCCAAGAAACTTAGGAGACGGAACTATATAATCAGTTATTTGCAGTGTAAAGCAAAGGCTGGTGACTACCTTATACCAACCTTGTATGTATTCGCATTTTCCTTACACTTTTCTGGAACGATTTGGACACTTCAAGAGGACACGTTGGGTTTGTGGCTACCTCCGCTAAAGACAGAAAGCTGCACAGTTCATTTTAAATTCCTTAAGTGTTATTCTAAGCGTCAAGTGTAGATCTAGGTTCGCAAGTACAAAGTCGCGGTAGCTTTCAACTCGTCAAAAGTCTTCTTATTTTCATATAATTTTTGCGACGAGTCGTAAACTTGCTACAATGTTGTGCTTACGGCTCTCAGAGACGTGCACCTACATTACACAGATCGCATGTTTACCTTTGATTCCCAACTCTTCAAACAGAAAAAAAGGTTAAACCTGAATTGTTGGACGCATAGGACACTAGTTAAATTTAATGAACAAACATGTCCCGCGATGTGTCAATAATGCAACTACGTAAAGGTAGACTTACATTCACGTTGCGAATGTAAATAGATTCTGTATATCAATTACCTGGGAGAGAGAGAGAGAGAGAGAGGGGGGGAGAGAGAGAGAGAGAGAAAGAAAGAGAAAGAGAGGGATAGGATGGGAGGGGCGATCCTTGTGACCAGGTCACGAGAGATATAGATCAAGAAATGTTAATTCCCGATTGCACAAGTTAAGAATGTCGCACACAACGACGTTTTATCAAGTGTGTCTCAATCTATACACATGTATGTACAATGTTTTGAATACAGGGACAAAAAAGGCTCTATCTATGTCTGCCTGTCTATTATGTGTATCTCTCTCTCTCTCCCTCTCTCTCTCTCTCTCTCTCTCTCTCTCTCTTTCTGGTTCTCTCTCTCTCTTTCTGGTTATCTCTCCCTCCCTCTCTCACTCTTACTCTCTCTCTCTCTCTATCTCTTTCTCGTTGTCTTAACCTATCATTCTATCTACCCAACCACCGGGATACAAGGCGGCCTGGTCGAGATTCCAAACCCGGGACATCTGATTCAAAATCGTGCGCTCTATTGCTTTGCGCTTATGTATCCCACTTGTATAACCTAACACACATAAGGTATAACCTTACCGAGTGTCTGAGTGTTGACTTAAGACTCCTCATTTATGTTTTCAGTCTGTCGAATCGACTTAAGACACTTAAGACATGGGCTACCGTGCTGAGAAAAGAAACCAGCGAGGTAGAGAGAGAGAGAGAGAGAGAGAGAGAGAGAGAGAGAGAGAGAGAGAGAGAGGGTGGGAGAAAAGACGGACCTGAATAATTAAACAAGGGCTATGACCGGCCTAGTTTGAAAGCTGTGCTTGAGATCTTGAGGGTACCGGTAGCTGTGATTTGAATTCCCTTTCCTTTAAAATTGATTTGAAGGCAGAAGTTCTTCTTTGCAAATAAAACAACTGTGGGCCGTTATACAGATGTTAAAGGCGCATGTTGGGTACGTAAAAGTTAATGCAAAAGTTAATGTAACAAATATGAAGTAACCTTTAGGTGGCCCACAAAAGAATGTTAACGTTTGAAGGGAAAAAAAGACTTCTGATTGACTTAGTAATCATAAGTGCTGCAGCGAAGTATGCAGACTTTAAAAAGAATCTTCTTAAAATACTAAGCAATTATAATTATGTGTTTCTTTTGTATGTTTGTTGTTTTGGTAAAAACAGTTATTCCTCATTGTTAGAAGGTTATTCATGAGCAGATTAGCGTTATTGTGCCATGTTGTTGTAGACCTATCTAAAAATGATTTTTTTCCATTTTAAAGATTAGAATAAGGCCAGCCGAATATCATTAGACCCTCACTCCCTTTGCTTATTGTGCTAACTTGAACATACATAATTGGAGTCACACGTCTCCTAACTACGGACCTTAACTCTTGGCAAACTCAAATTCGTGACATAACCGAGTATATTAAATATTTTAAGCTTGAAAAGATAGATTTGAGGAGGGAGAGAAATATCTAGAACTAGATATACACCGAGTGAACAACTAATTACTCCACACTTATAGAAACGTCATTGTATGCATAATTAATAAGAAAGCCGTCTAAAATGCAAGCAAACTCTTTAATTTAGACCGCAATAAATATTTGAATTTGAATTTGACTGCATCGATTGGCGCAAGTGAAGGACATTCTAGATCTGGTGTGATAAAAAATTTAACAAGTTCCCCTTTGATCTTAACGAGCTTGCTATGGCAAAATTAATATTAATACCCGGTAACCATTAATCCACCAACCAATCAAATCATCCGCTAGTTTTTCAGGTTTAATAGAATAGTATTAAAATAGATGGTTAAATACAATGTAGGCTACGTGTATGTGTCTCCATCTTCAGTATAGATCTATTTCTCAGCGATTTTTCATTAAAAGTCTTTGCAAATAAATGTAGACTAGTAGTCGTTTGTAACAATTAGAAATGGGCGATTGATCCATTGCAAATCATTGTCCAAATGTCACTTTGATATTGCTAAAACTCAATCTAAGTTTTATATTGGTTTTCGCCCTAGCAAAGCGATTGTGTACCGACTAGAAGATGCGGGTTCGATCTTTGTCCCTGTCATCAGAGTGAACTTTTTGTATTTCAGTCTATTTGCTCTGTTGGCCTCAAGCTAAATCTACATCTAGGTTTTTTATTGCCCCTTCTAATTTGTTTTCACTTTTAAATACATGTAGTTAAGCTGTTCTGATACAAAAATTGATCTAGCTCTAGATCTACACAGCGAAAAAACAACAACAACATAACTAATGACAATCGTCAATGTAATAATTATACTTACACTGCATAAAAAAACAACTCTAGGCGCGATAAAAGTAAGAAATCCTGGCTATTAGAATTAAAAACGGCCACACTTAACGCCAAGAATCTAGATTCTATTGAAGAATAAATTCTAGGTTTATTTTCTTTCTTTCTCGCCTCTAGCCTAGCAGATCTATCAAACGGTTTGAAAGGTTCCACAGCGGAATGTCTCAAAACGTAAGTCCGATAGGCCAGGATTAGGTGTAGATGTAGGTATAGATCTAAGTCTCGCCTTGGTCTACTAGCCCTGGCCTGGGTGGGATAGATCTAGTCCAGCTGGTGGTACTACTAGCAGGCACCGCAGGCTTGTGGCAGGGCGGCGGCTCACCTTGTGTGTTATATATGGTGCCACAATAAACATTACATTACAGCGTGTCTCGGTTCCGGACCAATAGGGACATGCAGGGCGTGGGACCAGAGGGGCTTCTCTCTCATGCTCCCTCAGTCACTCTAACTCTCTCTCTCTCTCTCTCTCTCTCTCTCTCTCTCTCTCTCGTTCACACTGTCTCTCTGTCTGTCTGTTTGTCTCTCTGTATGTCTCTGTCTGTCTCTCTGTCTCTCTCTCTCATTCACTCTGTCTCTCTNTCTGTCTCTGTCTGTCTCTCTGTCTCTCTCTCTCTCTGTCTCTCTGTCTCTCTCTCGTTCACACTGTCTCTCTGTCTGTCTGTTTGTCTCTCTGTCTGTCTCT
>RQTK01000302.1:29736-41531 GCA_003991915.1 Elysia chlorotica
TCTCTCTCTCTCTCTCTCTCTCTCTCTCTCTCTCTCTCTCTCTCTCTCTCTCTCTTTTCGCTCTCTATATCGTCTCTGTCGATCTCTCTCTCTCTCTTTCTCTTTGTCTCTCTCAAGTCTCTCGCTATAAGATGCCGCTCCCACTCTCCCACTCTCTATGTCTCTCTCTCTCTCACTCTCTCTCTCTCCTCCCTCTCCAACTCTGTATTTTTCCCTAACTCTCTACCCCTATCTTCCCTCTCTCTCCCTCTCTATATCTGCCTTTCTATTTCTCTCTATCTCTCGCTTCTCTCTCGCTGGCCTTAAAAAAAGACTGGGCCCAAGACTGAAGCGGGCACAAAACAGAAGGGCCCAAGAAAAAACGAAGACCACAAAGAGCTGGGCCGCCCTGGAAGGTTGGGTACCTCGGAACCACAGAACTCTTCTCATTGTAATTTGCCGCTTAGAGGGATAGTTACAGCATAGATAAATAGAGAGATCTATAGCCGTAAGTACAACTAAGTGGTAAGCTTGCCACTCGTCTTGGGAGTTTAGGGATACGCCAATAAAAAGGCTTGCGACGAGTTATAAGCTAGATGTACGGCGACGTTGTACTTACGACAACTATGGTAGAGCAGCACTAGAAAAGCAAAGAGATCCTTCTATAATTTAGTACTAAGGTCACTTTTATAAAACACGCCTACATTAAGTCTGGGTCCCAAGTTTAGAGCACCTTGGTTTTTATACAAAGTAGTGTCACTTTTCTTGAAAGAGGTCTATTGAATACCTTAGGTAGAAATATGAAACTACTTCTATTGCCTTTATAAAAGGACGCTAAACCCTCAATAATGCATCGAAAAAAAGAAAAGACATTAAAAAAGGCCCATGGGGAGTAAGAAAAAGAAAGAAGAAAGACAGACAGACAGACAGACACAGTCTGGCAGACAGACAGTTAGAGAGACAGAGCGAGAGAGAGAGAGAGATAGAGAGACAGAGAGAGACAGAGAAAGAGATAGATAGATAAATAGATAGATAGATAGATAGACAGACAGACAGACAGACAGACAGACAGACAGACAGACAGACAGACAGACAGACAGACAGACAGACAGACAGACAGATAGATAGATAGATAGATAGATAGATAGATAGATAGATAGAGAGAGAGAGACTAGGAGAGATGAATGCTGGATTTAAAAAAAAAAGAAAAAGGGAAACAAATGCAGACCCAGACAGACAGACAGACAGACAGACAGACAGACAGACAGACAGACAGACAGATAGATAGATAGATAGATAGATAGATAGATAGATAGATAGAGAGAGAGAGAGAGAGAGAGAGAGAGACTAGGAGAGATGAATGCTGGATTTAAAAAAAAAAGAATAAGGGAAACAAATGCAGACCCAGACATCGAGCCTCCGTCAGACAATTCAGTTGGGACCCACATCTTCGTTATTATCATACATTAATTTTTATATCAAATCGTTAATTGCTGCACCATAAGCCTAAATACACTGTCTTATTCTATGATTATTTTTGCGTCTGTTTGGGCCGATTTAATTTCTGAGGTCTTTACTGTTTTAGTTCAATTGTTTAGCTTCTCCTTGTTTTGTCTGAGATTACAATAGTACATTAAAATTATTAGTCACGCTAAAGGTTGAAAAAAATTATGGGAATAACCATGACCTTTTAATTCTGACACGGAGGAATCAGCTTGTTTAAGTTCACTTGGTTCTTTCTCTGTCTCTCACTCTCGCTATCTCTCTCTCTCTCTCTCTCTCTCTCTCTCTCTCTCTCTCTCTCTCTCTTTCTTTTTCTCTTACTCTATCTCGCTGTCTTTTCCCCTTTCTTTCACAATTTACCCAAATATCTATCTACCTTTGTTTCGCAATGACTGTACATCTTTAAGGTTCAATCAACTGCACATCCACCAGGCGAAATAAAATGAAAATAAAAAAAAATTCCTCAAGATTAATTACGCGTTTCCGGTTCGTCGTGTCCCCTAATAATTTTCAGTTGAAGAAAGAGAAGAAAAAGCAGGCATAAATGTATTAATCACCCCCTATTCCTTGATTATTATTTTTTTTTTAAATATTTTCATCGTTCTAATTATTTCATGTTATCTCAAAATTACAGGATTGATAATTAGATTGTACTTAAACTAGCGAGTCTTGACTTATTCTAGTTGCCTATGTTCTGTTAATTTAGCCGTGTGGCACCTATTTACAAGTTAATAATAATCATTTTAGGCTTAACGAAAATCTACACCTAAGTTGTAAAGATGCCTCATTTCTAAAAAACGCAATTGAAGAACTCTGGGTGACTAATTATCGGCTAATGATTGTTCTTCAGTTGGGTATAATGACACCATTCATCTAAGCAAGTTGCGTTTTGTTTTCTATTTAATTTGAAGTTTCTTAAATTAATCTTACCCAAAGCTATTCTTGTTTTCTGTCAACTTTTTAAGCCTAGATTCACGTGTCTTCTACTGTCTTTATGGCAGTAAATGCTTGATACAATTGCTACAAGTGTTTTTCCTATGGTTGGTCAATATGGAGACAATCAGATCGGAGCGTGCTCTTGCTGTGACGCGAGATCCAGGATTTCCTGAGGATCATCATTACTACATTCCAGCTCGTCAGCATTATAGACCGTTACCAGCAGTTTATCCTCGTCCTCATCTTCCTCCGCCTACGCCTACGCCTCCGCATCCTCCTCCTCCTCCTCCTCCTCCTCCTCCTCCCCCTACTCCACCTCTTCCTACTCCTTCTTTTAATACTTTGTTTTCGTTTCCTTCTGTTGTTGTTGTTGTAGTTGTTGTTGTTGTTGCTTATAAATATAATACTACCTATACTTCTACAGCAACTGCTAAATACTACCGTTAAAGTTCATCAAGTAGCTGCCTAGTGATCCAGTTATATTATCCCTGAATTTGATACTCGGGCCCAAATCAAACGGATGTCATCCGCTGTAATCACCGAAAGAAGAAAACGCTATGGTCATTGTAAACTTTACTCAAAATAAAAATATATCAGTTTATGCCTTCAACTAAACAAGTCATTTTAACCCCAGGTGTCTATTTTTAGATCTAAAAAACAGGGACAGACAAAATACGAGAGAAAATAGCGAGAGCCAAAGAGAGAAAGAGGGAGGGAGAGAGAGAGAGAGAGAGAGAGAGAGAGAGAGGTATACAGACAGACAGAGAGCTGAGGCATAGAGAGTGATATACTGAAACAAGGGAGACGTGACGTTAGATTGAGAGAGAGAGGGAAAGATAAAGAGAGAGGGAGCGAGATGCAGACAGACAGGCAGTGAAAGAGACAGACAGGCCGAATGACGTGCCAAAAAAAACCCAGAGGAAGGATAAAACTCCTTGTAATGGCCGACCGACAAAAACAGACGGAAACTTTCCACAAACGGAAGTACAGTTCTAGAGCGAGACTAGGCGCAAAGAAAAAAATCGGGCGATTTGACACACGTACGCTCGACCTATCAAATCCCTAAGGAGCGAATTGCGAAACATTTTGTAACTGATTTTATTGAGTGTTTACCATGGATCTATAAATAAATGATATCTATATATCTATGTGTTTACTGTATAGAACGTGGAAGACTCGACTGGAATTAAAAAATCAACGTGTACTACGAGATTGCACTTGAACAAGAAAGATGGAAGACCATGGCATCGGACCTCTGGAAAGAGAAGGAACTCTGACTGACTGACTAAGATAAACATTGTATTCATGTATTTCGTATTTCATCTTGAAGTGGCCAACGTCTACATTGTTGGCGACTTCAACTTCCACTACGAAAATAAAAACATCTCTTCTGTCTCGACCTTCCACTCTTTGATTGAAGAACACGGATTGACACAACACGTGGAGCAGCCCACACACAAACATCAACACATCCTAGATCTCGTCATGAGCAGATGCGAAACAAATCATCTCTTTGGTCTAAAAGTTAATGACATTTGCCTGTCTGACCATTATATCATCTCCTTCGGTGTGAATATTGACAAACCCCCTTTAATCAAAAAGTGCTTTTTCACAAGAGACATCAAATCAGTCGATATCAACAAATTCAAAGAAACTGTCTCTTCCATCCTGTCCACCAATAACCCAAGAACCGTGGAAACATTCAACATCATCCTCCGCGACGTCCTGGACCAGTTCGCTCCCCTGTGCGAGCGCCGGATCTCGGCCCGACTCTTCGCCCCTTGGTTCACATCACGGGTTCAGACTGCCAAGCAGGTCAAGAGAAGAGCAGAACGGAGGTGGAAGACAACCGGACTGACAATACATAAAGATATTTATAAAGAAACACAAAAAAACGTAACAGATGTTATTAGAGAAGAGAAAAAGAAATATTTTAATGATAGAATAACCAGTAGCGACTCCTGTAAAGATCTCTATAGAACCTGCAATGAGCTTTTAGGAAAAAGTAACATCGAAGTCCTTCCCACTAACATATCCCCGACCAACCTACCAAACGTTTTCAACGACTTTTTCATCAATAAAGTAGAGAAAATCAGGGAAAATTTAGACTTGAATAATCTAAAGCCAGACTATCTAGACTTTAAAGGTAACTCACCTTTTCAACGTTTTGAACCTGTTAATGCTGAAACTGTTAGAAAAATTATACTTAAGTCACCCAAATCCTTTTGTGAGCTCGACCCCCTATCCGCTGATCTGTTTCTTGAATGTGTCGACATACTTTTACCTTATAAAACATTTTATATTAATGAGTCACTTGAGAGCAGACCAAGGGAAAGTCACAATTTTAGCACTTTTAGATCTTTCGGCTGCCTTTGACACTATTGACCACGAAATTCTTCTTGATCGCCTCCATATAACGTTTGGAATCGGTGGTACTGTCCTTAATTGGTTTAAATCGTACATCTCAGACAGGAGACAAACTGTTAAAACTGGAAGCAAACAATCTAGCTCAATCGACCTTAAATTTGGGGTTCCTCAGGGATCTGTCCTAGGGCCGGTTCTGTTCTCTATGTATTCACAACCATTAACTGATATTATAGCTAAATATGAATTTAATCACCACATGTATGCCGATGACACCCAAATGTATAAATGTTTTGATTCAACCAATATTGACTATGTAATGAATTCCTTAAATGCATGTATTAATGACGTTTCTTCATGGATGTCAGCCAACAAGTTAAAGCTTAATGAAGAGAAGACAGAAATCATGTTCGTTGGAACACCTGCTAAATTACACAAAGTAAATATCGACGAAGTAACAATTTGTAATCAAAAGGTAACACCCGCTTTGTCTGTAAAAAATCTCGGCGTTTTACTTGATTCAAATCTCACGATGGACCCACATATTTCAAATCTACGTAAACTATGCTATCTAGAATTAAGAAAAATTTCTCAAATAAGGCCCTACCTAACGATGGACGCCACTAACAAACTTGTATGTTCACTAGTACTTTCCAGGATCGACTACTGTAATTCATTGCTGGCAGGGCTTCCCGATTATAAATTGAATAAAATCCAACAGATTCAAAACAATGCAGCTAGACTTGTCAAGAAGGTAACAAAAAAAGAACACATCACACCCTTACTTAAAAATCTTCATTGGCTTCCTGTCAGCTCTAGGATAAATTATAAGCTAGCTTCTATTCTCTTTCAGTGCCAATATGTGTCCGACTTTCCAGAATACCTAAAAGATTTAGTTATACCCTACACACCATCTAGAGACCTACGCTCAGCTGGCAAGAACCTCCTAGTCAAACCTAGATACAACTTAAAAACTTTCGGCCTAAGAACCTTCACTTTCCAAAGTGCAAACCTTTGGAACAACCTTCCGGACGAATTGAAAAATGTTAATTCATTAACACTATTCAAGTCTAAACTAAAGACGCATCTTTTTAAAGTCTCATTTTAATACTAAAATTCCTCGAATTGACTATTTGGTTTTATCTCGTACGCTCATCATCCTTTTTTCTCCACTCTCATTCTTATCCGAGGATCAGTACTCGATTTTTTTGTTAAGCGCTTTGAGCTTTTTGTAGGGAAAGCGCTCTATAAATAAATATTATTATTATTATTATTATTATTATTATTATTATTATTATCTTCACGTTCAATGAGTTTCTGAGAAAAAATCTACTTCAGAGCCAGGGTGAGATTCGAATCACTAACCTTCCACATTCATTTCAGAGCACAAACCGGTTGAGCTACCGGCTACATAACTACTGCCTCTCACTAATAGATGTTTAATTAGTATGAAAATTTTACCACGATTGAACACGTTATCTTCCTTTTTTTAATCACAAAACTTATACAACTTTCGGCCGTGCCACTCTTTGAGTGACTAACAGACAAAACGCAATGAATAATAATTTGATTTTAAACTTGAGATCATCTAGTTGAGAAAGAAGGTATGGTTTGAAAACGCTCTTCACAAAGTGTTTCTTGTTGTCGTTCTTGGTATATCCGCACTTTCTCTGCGTTGCAGCACATAACATTATCAGACTATAGTTTTGAGTCCCTCCGCGATTAGGTTTTGCTGCGGAGGTGGAAAATCAAAATCCGAGCCAGTCAATTGTTATTTTGTATTTAATAATTTTGGGATGACGATATTGAACAGTTATAACATGAAAACAATACTATAATTTTTTGCGCAACGTTATACTTCACTGGCGGATTAATATTCACAAGTTTTAGGAGGGCACTTTTATGAATTCAATATGTTGTAAAAAACGATACATACGTAAATAATTTTAATCTCATTGTGTAGAAATATCTTGCCGATACTACACAACCATCTACTTCTCTGTGTATTCGTTTGCCTCTCAGACTTAGTAGGCCTACTTGCTCCATGTTCGTTTGGACTTAGTACTCCGAGTACTCGCCCCTTCTCCAAAGCTGCTTCAATCAATTTCTTAACACCAGCTGAGTTCAGGGTAATCACATTCCGTCATCCTCCTATGCATCGCTAGGTTTAAGCTTGGATCTCGCTAGGTTTAAGCTTAGATCTACATTAACAGGGTCTGACATTCTAGAACTCCTCCTCATGCCCCACCTTAGTATGGTTATCTGTTTAAAGTCCAGGTTGGATGCGTACGTTCAAACAAAAACCCAGAACTTCTTTCCTCTTTCTACTGAGAGAATTGATGCACTTCTCTTTATCGATCTAAGTCTCTCTCTCTATCTCCCTTTTTCTATCTTTCCTTCCATTACTCTCTCTCTCTCTATTTCTCTCTTTTTCTCACTCTGTCTCTCCCTCCCTCTCCCTTTCTTTCTGTCTTTCTTTCTGTCTCTCTCTCTCTCTCTCTCTCTCTCTCTCTCTCTCTCTCTCTCTCTCTCTCTCTCTCTCTCTCTCTCTCTTCTCTCACCTTAGGACCGGACAATCCCAATAGAGAAGTACATGACTGGAATTATGACACAACTAGTGCGGGATCACAAAGTGCATTTTATACTTGTGTTTTACCTCGGTTTAGATTTAAAACTTATACGGTTACAACTCAATTTTTCTGAGAAAAATTAACTTTCTTATAATTGAATGACTTTATCACGAGTTCATTAAAATTTGTATAATTAATAATGAACATAACTACGCAGATTTTTGTTTTATTATTATCCCTAATAAGATTTTCATGATAAAGGTCAATGAGATGTTCCTTTGTTTTGTATCCTGTTTAGTTTTAGTTGCTCTATCCAACTTCAGCACTATAAAGACTATACTGTAGACCTACGTCCGACAGTGTGGGGATACCATGTCTCCTCTCTCAGCCGGTCTCGTAAGTTTAAAAATCACGTGCTAAGACCGCCATGTTATTTTGTCTGAAACCCGCAATGATTAGTAACTATGATGTAACATAAAACAAACTATTTCAACGCTTCAACGGGAAACAGACGAATTTTTTTATCGATCTCACGAAAATAGCGGCGATATTATCATTGTCCTCACAACCCGAGGACGCTTTTTTTTTAAAGAGTGATACCATCACTTGAAAGATTTTGGTGTAAAAAGAGCTAATAACCTGGATATAAAATAACACGGACGCTTTTTAAAGGAATGATTCCATTGCTTCACAGATTTTCGTTCCGATTTTAATTAAATAGCTAGGACGCTAATAATGTCGTCGCTATTTTTTTTTGGTTTTGAGATGTTTTCCTTGCTTTCAAACAACTGCGTGTTCCTTAAATCTTTAAATAGAACTTTTTTGAAAAAACAAACAAACAACAACAACATCAAAAAACACTATTAGATTCAAGTGTAAACCCGCGACAGTGTCTTCCTGAAGTCAATGACGGAAAATATGTTTTTTTTCTCTATAACGGTTCGCCAAAATCCTTGTTAAATTTTGATTACATCAAAATGGAAGCGTTTTCTTGCTCCATAACACATACCATTTTTTCTTTTCTTTTTTTTTTTTTTTTTTTTTTTTTTTAATTTTTACTCGTTGGTTACAAAAACAACAAAGACGCTGCTTGCAATCTAATACCGTCCCACGACCCACGACCTTTTTTCCGAAACAAATGATTAAAAAATTTAATTATTTTTCCCTTAATATTTCCCCATAACCCTTTTTAAAGTTCAACAAAATCTTCAGGCCTGTTATCTGTCCTTGTATTACACTATCACAGCCTGCCCTTCCCCCCGCCTTCCCCCATCCCCCCACAGACACACACGCACACACCACACACAAACACTCACAATTACATCACCAAGACGCAGAGGCAAGGAAAAGATTTTTTTGAAAAATCAACGATCAAAGGGCGTCAAGTTTAAAGAATTTTAAGTAGAACTGCTAGGCTAACGAACCACAAAAAAATAAACATCAAAGAAGCAAAAAGCAACCACCAACCAAACAAACAAACAAAAAACCTCCAATAATTTCAGCTTAAATAATTATAATGTGCAGGAAACAAAATGCATAATTTAAAAAAGTTTGTTTTTGAATGGTCATGGCGGGTTTTTGTTTTTGTTCTTTTTTTTTTTTTTGCTACTTAGTGACCAACGTGACTAATATAGGATATATTGTGGGCAAGTTCCAAGACTGACGTCTGACAGTTTTACGTGCTGTGGTCACACACACGACAGTATGGGAATACCATGACTCGTGTCTCAGCTAGTGTTGCATCACAGATTATAAAACTAAGGAGCACATAAAAAAAAAACACGATATAAAAGTTATCCAAAAAGTGTAAATGTTCAAGACAAAACAATCGCTATCTTTTCATGGCAACAAGCTTAGAACGCTTTCATGATTGATATTTTCTCCAATCAATAATAAAAAGTTCAACGCGCATGAGAAAAATACCTAGCCTATACTTAAGTTTCCGGAAACTCGCCGCTACATCTATATTGCGCAGCTTGTTAACAAAGCTGCGCATTTTTACGGAATGCAAATAGATGCTCTTAGTACACTTTCGAAGGGCCGTGTGTGTTTCTGCCATTATTTAAACTGTGGGTCGCACAGTGCACTGACATCGGGGGACTACATTGGACAATCAAGGAGTCCGAACCAGGGACCTCCTAGTTAGGCGACCAACACTTTTATCACTCCAACCCTCTCTCTCTCTCTCTCTCTCCCTTCTTCCGTAAAGCTTGTGTCGTAGTGGGACAGGGATTGGCCAGATATGTTCTCTATAGCCTGGCAGCAATTAACATTCATGCAGGAAGTGCCTGGATGTTTAAATCTTCAAAACAGAGCAATCTTTATGATCTTTATGTCTGCCCAATCAATGCTTGCTTTCCGCGAAGCATGACATCTAAACAAAACATTTCTAATCGACATTAAAAAAAAAACAAAAAAAAAAACCGTAATGCTTTCTTTTCGGGAACCATACCATCCCTAAAAACGGACAAACCCGTTCTGGATCTGAAACCTTAGAACGTGTGTACTCAATCTTGGTTTTATTTACAAAGCGTCCACAATAGAACTAGATGGAGATGGAGATGATAACAAACCGCAGCCAGTAATTAGGATGATTGTAGGAAAGCGGGTGGGCTGAGGGAACAAGTAAAGATAATCAATGCTTTGCGGGTAAGATCCAGCTTGTCCTTTCAGACTACTGTCATGCAGGCATGTAATCCGACTCTGAAATAATTAGTATGGCCTTCGATTTTTTTATCTGCTTTTTTCAACAATAATTATAATTATTAGCATTTCGTTTAAAATTTTTTGTTCAATCAAACTCTACTGTGTGTTTTTAAAAACGCAAACATATATTTATCTTTGATTCTGTCTTTCACTTCATTCGATTAATCCATTTCTCTCTATAACCCCCCCCCCTCCTCTCTATCTATTTCCTTATTGTTTTTTTTTCTTTTTCTCTGTTTTTTTGTCTTCTCTCTTTTTCTTCTTTCTCGCTGCCCCTTCCCTTCTCCCTCTCTCTCCTCTCTGCCCCGCTCTCCCCTTTCTCTCTCTCTCTCTATCTCTCTCTCTCTATCTCTCTCTCTCTCCTCTCTCTCTCTTATCTCTCTCTCTTATCTCTCTCTCTCTCTCTCTCTCTCTCCCCCTTCTCTCTCCCTGTCCCTTTTCTATCTCATGTAACTACTACCTTTTATTCTTCGACCTTAAACCAATACTATTCTCGTCTTTTAATCTAATCCTTAATTATAGTCCTAGCCTTCTTACAAACTACTTCTAGAATATTTAGCTTCCTATAAGTATAAAGCGTGGCCAGTAATCTTGTCTTATATAGACAGTCACGATGTAGCCGACAATGCTCGAGAAACTTTAATGATTAGTATCGCATTACATGTACTCAAATCATGAACTCCATTGTAGACACACCCATTCCTGGACAGTTTATGTCTGTGTTTGTGTGCGGTTCAGGTATTCTGGACTTTGTGGTGATGTTCGATGTCAATCGATGTTTGACAGGTTAAAGTACGTGATATTTTATCAGTATATGATTGGGTTTGTGTTTATGTGCGTGTTGATTTTCTTTCAAGATTTCATCACAATTGATATTCCCTTTTTCTATAGGCAAACTTTTACAATTTCAGATGCACAAATTAACGGATTTTTTCTCTATTCTGTTTAATATATTAAATACGTTTTTTATATTACTGTTAAGATATGATACAATGTTAACTTTTTTTTTCATTTAAAACTGTTTTCTTCAATTTCTTTATTATGTGTTTTTTGTAACAGACGCCAAATGTTGATGGGTTTTAAATTTTTATCACGCTTTATTGGGACTAGTTTAAAACTAAGGCCCGAAAACGGTGGACATAATTGATTGTAGAAAGAACGGACACCGATGAAGTGAAGTCATTTGAAATAATTATGTACGTCTAGTTGCGATTCTAAACGTGCTTTGGTGCCGCTAGACTGGGTGTTTGAACTTTCCTGACCAGGAAGTTTAACATAAATTTAATAATAATAATAATGTAGTAGATTTAACCAGACGGCGGTAAGAGGCACACTTTGTCGTACTGGTAGATCTAGTAAAGTAATTATACAGTGACATTACGCATGAATATCTCCCTCCGCACTTTGATAGGACATAATTATGAACTTAGACTAATCATAAGCATTAACGCACAAGAAACACTCAGGATTGCGCATTAAGTATAAAAGAAAACACAAAACCGTCAATTAAAAGACATTAATTTTTTTAATGTTATGCGGGCATCTACTCAATTAATGGTAATTTTTTTTAAAACAGAGATCATTAATAATACAAGCACTTATTGACAAAATACAATATATTTAAACCTTTTTAATTTGATTTTACATAGAGGTTCTGCTCTTTTCACCAGTATTTTTTATGCTCGGATTAAACAAAAGAACCTAATGTCCCCCTCCCCCCTCCCCCCCCCCTCCTCT
>RQTK01000302.1:51422-103788 GCA_003991915.1 Elysia chlorotica
TGTTGTTGTTGTTGTTGTTTTAACCTTGTAATTATTTTCTTGGCAGGCTAAAAATATAATTATAGATTCAGGGAATTTAATTTACACTTTCAGCAAATAATGTTTAAACACTTTAATTTGAAAGGTTTATTCGGTTTATGTGGTTTGTGGTGTTTGTGAGGTTTGTGAGGTTTGTGGAGTTTGTCAGGTTTCTGAGGTTTGTGAAGTTTGTGAAGTTTCTGAGGTTTGCGGAGTTGTCAGGTTCGTGAGGTTAATAAGGTTGATGATGTTTGTAAGGTTTGTGAGATCTTTTAGTTTGTTAGGTTAGTCAGATTTATGAGTTTTCGGGTTTGTGAAATTCATCAGGGTTAAGGTTTGGGCTTTTGTAAGATTTGAGAAGTTTGAGAAAGGTTGCTTTTTTTTTTTAATTTTTAGTGGGGTTTTTTAGTTTGCCCTGTTAGTAGTGGCCAATTCGACAGCTCTAAGCGTAGTTCACAGGTCTGTAAGATTTGCAATTAATTTAATCTCAGGTTCGGCCGGCCGTTGATTAGTGCAGTGTTAGAATGAGGGAGATGGGGGCCTTGGGAGTCGGCGGGGAGTCGGCGGGGGGATGGAGAGAAAAGAGTGGTGAAGAGGAGAGAGTGGTGAAGAGGAGAGAGTGGTGAAGAGGAGAGAGTGGTGAAGAGGAGAGAATGGTGAAGAGGAGAGAATGGTGAAGAGGAGAGAGAGGAGAGAATGGGTGGACTAGAATTTAAACAAGACAGAATGACACTTGGGGGCTAAACGCAGATAGGTGTTTGGATATTTGCTTTTTGTTTTAACTTTTCTTGATTGTTTTTAGTTCTTCTTGGTTTACTTTAAGTCATTTTAAAAAAAATCTGGCTATGGGGGGGTGTTGCTGGTACATGTGTGTAAATTTAACTTCTTCGTGAATAAGCCATTCTTAATCCATCTGCCTCATTTTTCGAGTGTTCTTTCTTTATCATTTCCCGATTGGCTTTGTCAATCTCCCTCATTTTTTCCTCTTTCTCTGTCACTGTCCCTCTCTCTCTGTCTCTCTGTCTCTCTCTCTCTCTCTCTCTCTCTCTCTCTCTCTCTCTCTATCTGTATCTGTTTTTACATGGTTAAAAAAAAACCAACCTCCTTTCATCTCACTGTCTCCATACACTGGAATAGCTCTTATATTCTTTTAATTTAATTTAAACCACATAAATTCCCTGAGAATCCTATCAAAAACAGCTAGTGATCGCCGGACCTCTAGCTATGAGCCATTATGCACTAACTGCTTGAGCCACTGACGCCCCTCTAACAATTAAAACTCCAGATTAAATTAATTAATCACAATATTATACCCGGACCTCCAGCTATGAGCTCTAACAATTAAAACTCCAGATTACATTAATTAATCACAATATTATTTGTGCGATCATAAATCATCGATAGGCAGATCCTGTGTGCAAGATCTACACTTAGTACAAAGCTTTCACAAGCCTACTCGAACTTTCTATGTGCAGGGTGAGGTTGCCAAAAACAACAAGCAGGGTCACCGTCACAAACAATAATTATGTGCGTTAAGGTGCAGTTAAGACAGTTTGCAAAGCCTCGTATAGTAGGCGTGTAGGCTGAGTAAAAATACTCACTGTGTATTATTATGTCCTATCTATCATACTTATTTGAAATAAACAGACCACTATTACCCTTACACAAGAGGGTGGAAAACATGCAAATTAGATCTAGGATCGTAAGTACAAAGTTGAAGTAAGCTTACGAGTTGTTTTAAGATTTGGAAATGAGAAGGCTGACGGCGAGTTGTAAGCAACTATGACATTGTACTTCCACTCCTAGATCTAGTTGGGAAACTCGTGTCGATGTCTTATTCTACAGGTAAACAAATCAAGAGACAACAGACGATGTCAAGTTGCCCTGGATAGGCTGTGCAATTCCAGAAGCTGACATTTCCAATTTACAAAGAGGTAGCCAGAAAACGAATTGTATTTTATAACCTGTGGACCTTTTATATCGTATTTTTTAATCTGCTCTAAAAAATTAAATTTAAAATCTAATGGAACAGGAAAAGTCATTGTGATAATAAACAAAATACGCTAAATCACTGTCGATTGAATAGGAAAATAATGTTAATGAGTTCACTCAGATAAAACAATAATTATTGTGAACGCTGGAAGTTCGACAATCCAAGGTCGAAGTCTCGGTGTTTATCTCTGTATAACAAGACCCCAAGCAGAGAACGTTGATGGCACGTCTTATTCAATCCAATTTAATGTACGTCGTTGTTTAGATAACTTTTGGAACAGCGCCTCGAAACTTAGTTTTTGTTGGGGTTTTGTTGTTGTTTGTTTTTTTTAAAAGAAGTATTAAGTAATCTCGAGCCTTCAAACCTCAACATTTTCTAAAGGTTGTTTATGAGGTTGAGGTGGCATTTCACTTTGCCAACGTTGGCAGCTTAAGGTTTTATGTTAATAAGGCATTCAGGTCGATAATAAATAGGATCTTAGCTGAAAGACAAAGATACGAATCGAAATCAACTAAATCCCTGTGTGTGCCTGCTTCATATCTCTCTCTCTCTCTCTCTCTCTCTCTCTCTCTCTCTCTCTCTCTCTCTCTCTCTCTCTCTCTCCTATCTATCTGCCTCTCACACACAGCACTATTTATAATGTCTCCTTTTTCTCTCTCTCTCTCTCTCTCTCTCTCTCTCTCTCTCTCTCTCTCTCTCTCTCTCTCTCTCTCTCTCTCTCTCTCTCTCTCTCTCTCTCTCTCTCTCTCTCTCTCTCTCTCTCTATTATTTATAATGTCTCCTTTTTCTAGCTATCTCTCTCTTTCTCTCTCGTTCTCTCCCTCCCAACTGACACAGACACTCACATATTTCAACCAAATGGAGAAGAGAACAAAGGTTATTAGAATATTATTCTGTTCAGGAGTTGATCTTAGTTTCGCAAAGCTAACGCCCTTGACCTTGGTCAAACGTATTGTGCTACCCTTGGTATTTCCCCACTCTCACCTTGCGGCCAAATCAGACGCCCCCAGAGAAGGTTGAACATTATTTGATGTTACTCTGCTCGCAGTTGTTCTAGTTGCTGTTGTTTCAACTCTAGTAGTCATCTTCGTCGTCGTTGTTGTTGTCGTCGTTCCCCGTTGTTGTCGTCGTCGTCGCCATCGTCGTCGTCGTCGTCGTCGTTGTTGTTGTTGTTGTTGTTGTTGTTGTTGTTGTTGTTGTTGTTGTTGTTGTTGTTGTTGTTGTTGTTGTTGTTGTTGTTGTTGTTGTTGTTGTTGTTGTTGTTGTTGTTGTTTTTCTCATTGTTGTTGTTTCCATCATTTTATTTTGCTCTTCCCCACTCCCCACCCCTTTTATCTTTTTTTTACCCCCACACAACAGTATTCAATATTTTATCGTGTTGCCTGTAGCACATCCCTGAACAGTACAATGGACCATCAATACGAACAGTCAGGCACTATCTAGGCTTTGGTAACCACATTTCAGATTGCAGATCACACTTTAGGCAATCCCTTTTGGGCCGTACTATTAATCTCTATCTATCTAACATCCATCCATCCATCCACCCACCCACCCACCCTTTTATCTATCTATCTATCTATCTATCTATCTATCTATCTATCTACCTATCTATCTATCTATCTGTCTATCTATCTATCNNNNTATCTATCTATCTATCTATCTATCTGTCTATCTATCTATCTATCTATCTATCTATCTATCTATTTACGAGTCCATCTATCCATCCATCCATCCATCCATCCATCCATCTATCCATCTATCTATCTGTCTGTCTGTCTATATAAAATATTCTCACATCCCCTCTGTCTATCTACCTATTTTTCTATCAGTCTATCTTTACCTTTCTTTCTGTGTTGTCACATCTTTCAAAAACTAAATGATTTTATCTCTTCCAATCTCTCCATCCCTCTTTCTCATTCTATGCTCAGCCAATTTGGTATTTGATATAATTATCCCGTTTATCCTGTTGCACTTTCCCTGAACAATGCACCATCAAGACGAGAAGTCAATCACTATCCCGGCTGTAGCGGCCCCATTCAGATTTTGGATCACACTTTAGACAAGCCAATACATTGAATATTGTACGTACGTTTGAACGGCCGAATAGTGAAGTACACAGGTGTTCAGACACGAATTTTTTATGCTAGGTCAATGGTCGAGTGCGGGTGTACTGACTGAGCACTGGTTTAGCTATAAAAAAAAAGTTCTTGGCTAATATTTTATGTCAGTAAGGTTTAACATTGAAAGATATTGTGAGTCAGTGAGTGAGTGAGGGAGGGAGTAAGTGTGTGGTTAACGTAGTAAGTAGTTAAATGAGCGAGCTAGGTGGTAGTAAACGAGAGAGTTTGAGTTTGTGGCTTATCGTTCGATGGAATTTAAACATAAACTGTATCGTGGACGAGTCCCAAGATTAACGTCTGACAATGTAACGTGGTGCCACATCGAAACAGTGCGGTGATACCATGACACCTGACTTAGGCGGTCACATATACAGAGAGTGAGTTACTTAGTGAATAGTTGGTTAGTTTATGAACTCGTAAAAATAACCCGTACACAGCAGTCTGTATCAGACTACCCTGGTTTACCTATAGTGTATTCTCCTCCTCCTTCTCCACCTCCCTCCCTCTACCTGTATATCTTTTTATATAACTGTCGTAGGGAAAGAAAAAAGCGGAAGATTTAGTCTGAAACTTTCAAGCAATTCAACTGGACGAAATAAGACCCGGGCGGTATGAAAAATCATGCATGTTTTTATGGAAGGTGTAAGAATTAGATGAGAGACGAAAAGACGAAATAGCACACAAATGATTGAAAAGGCCTTGAAATACGCACCCCTTTATGTTGAAAAGCAAGTCGTTAGATCTTCTTAAGGAAGTTTAGAACTCCGACCGTCAATTGCACAATGTTCCGCTCTCAAGTGAATCTAATCAGACAACAAAGTGGCGATAGGGACCAGAATGTAACCGATACGTGCGAAACGTCAAGAGATCCGAATAATAATGTAACCGATACGTAATAGACGATAAGCGGTCCGTATAATAATGTGACCGATACGTAATAGACGATAAGCGATCCGAATAAGAATGTAACCGATACGAACAAGACAGCAAACAATGCGATTCATACGAACTAAGCCGTCACAGAGTTGTATCGCATGACAAATAGCATTGCCGCGATAAACGTATAACCGTAGTAGCAATGAATGGTATCGCAGGCTTCAGGTTACATCGAGTTCTCCCACTTCAGGAATATCCGAATATCCACAGTTGCTGCTGTCCTGGTTACTGAATCGTGCGGCTGTGTATCTCAATATTCATGACATAAAATGCGGTACATAACAAACATCGTAAAAAATCATACCCTCGACGCCAAACACTCCGAGCAAAGGCAAGCGGCTTTTCTTCGCGCGCCAAGTAGTGTCTTTAATATAAGGCTAACTAGGCCTATATCGATTTTCTCTGTGCCCTCTAATTGTCATACTATCGAGAAATCGATAATATTATGTAATGGAGCGTTGACCTATTTGTTCGAGTCAAGGGAAACGTAGTACAGAAAGTGTGTACAGGTATATTCTTATAATATTTGGGGTGACATCGTTGATGCCAGCACACTTTTAATTAAAGGCACACTTTTCTTTCAGCATTTCTGTATATATTATAACAGTAGTAAAACAATAATTTGTGCTATTAGTATTTTCTTACCGAAACCTCACTATCATTTTTTATTGGCATTTGACCCAATTTTTGTATGGAACTTCGACCATAACCCAACCTTAACATAAAAGTCCGTATTTGATCTTTTTACATGAACTATTATAAAGAAACAAAAAATTATGTTAAATTCAGGAGACTATACACACAAAACCAATTTGTATTGTACCACAGACCACAGTGGCATCGACTGAAACCTACTTACCGGTATACTGCGGACTCCGTGTGCAAATTTTAAAATAAAAACAATACTAGTGAATATGAGTACACTTTGAGTCACTATACAGTTACATCTTTTAAAACAATACAAAACGATAGATCAGCGAAAGTTCACGCAAAAACTGTGGCTTTGTATATATTTATGTTTTTACGTTGTTTTTTTGTTGTTGCTTTGTTGTTGTTTGTTTATTCAAGTAACATGGTTGTAGAACACAGACCTAAGTGTTTCAGTGTTTCTGCAAACGACGAGAGGTCGAAAAATAAACTCAACTCGAACGGTATTGTAATTTATGTATGAGAAAGATCAAACCTAAAATCTCCCACATTAAATCAGCGATACATTGTCAGCCCGACTTTACTGTGTTAGATTAGTCCCACAATCTTAAACCAGTTCACAAAGAGAGCGTGAGAGAAGGCTCTTAGCCTTGTTTGAAAAGGCTTTGTTTTTATATTGTTTGTTTCCATTTACTTTTAAATCTTTTTTTCTTCTAACCTTAAGGGTTGTTTTGCTTTTGTTTTGTGATATGGTCTCCACAGATAGATTTAAGGCGAAAGTTAGTATTTAATGTAAATATAAACAGCCTGCTTGCTATAAAGCCGTAGATATTTTACCTAAGCTTTATTTAGGCCTACTAAAATGGGCATCAAGTGAGTGAGTGATTTTGTTTTACGGAAAGTCAGCACGGTTACGGCTATGTTGTGCCCATGATGTCCTAAGACAGTTAATGCATTATACTAGTAGCAACGGTGATTCCTTATCTCTTTGAGTAAGGCTAAACAATTTAACACTCCACACGACCAATACCCCATGTAAACTAGATCTAGATCTAAAAGAAATAAGAATGATACAGTAATTTATTTATTTATGTTGGTTGATTGATTAGTTGATTGATGTCTCGATAACGTGATTGATTGATTATTTGATTGATTTTTCGATTACGTGGTTGATTGATTAGTTGATTGATGTTTCGATTACGTGGTTGATTGATTTGTTGATTGATGTTTCGATTGGGTAATGGGTTCGTTTTTATAGATAGATTATTTTAGCGGATTGAATCGTAGTCATAATAATTTCGTCTCGATCCGTCAGAATATTTCACTCTAATTTTCACTCACAAGATGAGTCCATTCAACGAGCCCATTCAACATGATCCTGCACTTCTTTTTTTTAACCCACCCTAGAAAGGATTTTACGTAGACACAATTAGCCTCAAGCTTTAAGATTGTTCCGACAGTAACTTAACACTACGATTGATACACACGACTACACCGAAGTGTCTAAAGATACATAAGTTATAACTACAAGAAAATACTCACTGCGTTGCAATCCTGAATCCAAAAATTCACAAAACAATAGTGTCTAAGACTAACTAATAGTGTTGACATTCCACAAGGCTTTGTGTACGATAATTATGTTCCACCTTAGCGGCGCCGAAGAACACTTTAAACAACAGATGCACAGCTAGATTACTGACGTAAGGTTTTAAACTGTCTGATTCCACTTAGTATAGTTGGTCTTCATGCATTTCAAGTAATACTTAAGATAGAAATATAACTATTCCTTTTCATGCATGTTCTATTAAACCTTAAAAAGTGACAAAAGCCGTATAATTCTTTTTTTTTTCAGGTGTGAGCCAATTGAAAGAATCTAAACACAAACAAAACAGTTCACAGGGTAGCGTATAGAGTTACACAAAACAAGTACATAACAATATATATAATACATACTTTTGTCTTCCTTTCCAGAAAAAAAAACCTCAAATGAAGCTAAATTATAAGACTAAGCTTCTTCGCGACCTTGACAAGCGCAAAAAAAGAACTGACGGCGCATCTTTCGATAACGACATCCTACAAAAACTCTCACCAAGCCTTACAACAGTCTTGTTAAGACCAATGGTTCGGGTAATTCTGAAACGCAGAGTCATTTTGTCTACAAGCGGAATATAATTACTACTGTTACAATGCCTTCAACCCGACGTCAAAAGAGCTTCTACTTGAGAAAAATCCAATCGAAATCCTAAGTACTTCACAGACAAGTCCTGCCCATCATAATAATTGGCCGTCAATTAAGGAAGGGACACACACAGCTGGCCAAACTTAAGACAAAACCATATAAATCGTTGGTATTTCTCAATCTTCTTTGACCAAACTGTGCACACATTAATAGCTGTTTTGAGTTGGCAGCTGCTCTGGGCGTAGCCCACTGTGCTTTTTACCAACCACCAAATAACACAGTCTTTGCGCTCCACAAGACGATGACGGATGACATAATGAGATCTCTTAGGCCTTCCGTTTTTGTTTAACCATTCATTAGCTCCGTAAGTCTACGATAGAGCTATGCTTGCGCGTTGGTGCACACCCCTTTACTTATCGTCTCCGTTTTGGCTGAAACTCTGTTATCGCAGAGCCTGTAATCACAGAAATTGCCCAGTACCGAATGCCCCTGTGACAGCAAACACTCCAAACAGGCCAGGGGAGGCAATTAAACAATGAGACAAGGAGACCAGGTGTTGGGCCGGCCTATTGATTGACAGGTGATGGAGGAGGATGGGGATGCGCCTGCTGGTCCGGACATTGTTTACCTGGGGCAGTATGAACAAGGAGGAAGCACGTTCAGACACCCGAATTACCAGTTGTGTTTAGATGCCTTAGTCGCGCGTCTAAATCACTCAGTCCTTGTTCAGACTAGCCCTGCTCCTTGTGCACCGACCCCCAGGTGTGAGCCAATTGAAAGAATCTAAACACAAACAAAACAGTTCGCGGGGAGGCGTATAGAATTACACATAACGAGGACAAAATTATATATAAAAGGACAAACAAAACAGTCCACACAAAAGCGTACGTGGAAGACAATACTGATTATAGGATTGCATAATAGAGCTTTATGTGCAACAGGACAATACTAATTATATGTTGCAGTAAATTGATCAGGTCAGTTGTGTAACTGGGGACATGAATCTCGCACCAGACTTATACAAAACACTTTAGTACGAGAAAAAAAAAAACCACAAAAAAACCCACATCTGACACGGAAGGTTTAGGGTCCAGGGACAATAAAGGTTGGTATTATTACATAGGAGGAACACGCCATAATTACAATTTAACAGGACAATACTATTTTGCAGGACTCTGTTAACCATGGCACAGTGATGGTATTAGTTAAGAAACCTGGTGAGTTAAATTTCATACCAACTTAGAAATAGTAATAATAGTAACTTTGATGCAAACGCAACATTTAACACGGAAGGCTAAACTGATTAATATGATTACAATAACTAGAACATCATGACAAGAAACTGGTAAAACATTATAGAGCGATGGATTTAAATGTTTCATCAGGTTTCTATTGAAACACCATCGTGTTAATATATTTTAATCATTGTTTAGTCTACATCCTCCTTTTTCTTATTTTCTACCTATTCTTTGTTTCCTGTTATTTGCAAATGTATTGCATCTTGTTATGGCAAAAAGAATAACGTTCATCATCATCACCATCATCATTATCATCATCATTACTATTATTATTCTGATAATTAGCTTCGTATGGCTTTGAATTTTCGTTCAGTTTTACTGAATATCTTTTCAGTCGCTAGGAGCAAAACCACAATGCATCTATCAATAAAAATAACGGCACAGCGATAGATAGATAGACTGGATATCTGTTTCACTAACTTGGAGCAAACCACAATGGATCTATCATTAAAAATACAACCAATGAGAGCAATATCGCTAAATAATGTCGATCAAAACAAAATGAAAAAAACCCAATGCATTATTGCACAGTGCCAAACACTATGGGGGGAAAAATAAGGAAAACAAAACTAGCGCGTACTCAGGTGATGTTTACAGAAGGGAAGGGCATGATCAGCAGACCAATTACCTGGGGAATCTTGGGGAAAGGAGGGGGGTAGGGGGGGGGGGCAAAAACAAAGGCCGGATTACACACACCGCTGCAACACCTGGTCTAACAACAACAACATGAACGACAACAAACAACAACAACAACAACAACAACAACAACAACAACAACAACAACATATACTGCATTAATGTTTTTCTGAGTTCAAATCGCACCATTGCACTTTGCAGAGATTTTCTGTTCAGCTGGTTGAAAAACGGAAATCCACAAATGTCAATATAATCGCGTCACACACCTCGTGAATCATTTAATGTCTACTTTAGTAATAGCGGTGATTCTTTTATACAAGACAAAAAGATAGAAAGAAAGAGAAGAGGGAGGTGGGACCTTTCTGAAAGGATTCACCAAGGAGAAAGAGGGATAAAGAGAGTGAGAATGGAGAAATAGAGAGAGAGAGAAAGGATAGAGAGGGGTGGGGTGTGCTGGGGGCAGGCGGAGAGTAAGAGTATAGACAAATAGAGAGCTGCATAATGGAAGATAAAGAGGGGGTAACCGAGACACCGAGAGAGAGAGAGAGAGAGAGAGAAAGAGAGAGAGAGAGAGAGAAAGAGAGAGAGAGAGGAGAGGAGATACATCTATATAAGCATTTAAAATCTTCAAAATCTAGTAAGTCTATCACAATGATCTTCTTAAAATAATACAGCGTTAATAGAAACATAGCTCACTAATGCCACTGTATATTCAAATATCACGCAGTAATAATAAACTAGGAAATAGAGATCAATAACCAATGTCACCATATCACGTATTAATAAAACGAGTAAATACAAAATAAATCATCAATGTCACCATATTATATTCAAATATCACGCAGTAATAATAAACGAGGAAATAGAAATATAGCTCACCAATGTCACTAGATATCCAAATGTCACGCAGTAATAATAAACGCGGAAATAGACATAAAAGGTAGAAGAAAAGAAGGCGATTAGGAAGAGAGATTTAAAATCTTCCATAGGCAGTCTATCGTTATAGTAAGTATCACAATAATCTTCTTAAAACATACAGCGTTAATAAAAAAAAAGATATAGCTCACCAATGTCACCATTAAAATACGCAAATATCACGCAGTAATAATAAACGAGGAAATAGACATAATAATAGCTCACCAATGTCACTAGATATCCAAATGTCACGCAGTAATAATAAACGAGGTAATAGAAATATAGCTCACCAATGTCACTAGATATCCAAATGTCACGCAGTAATAATAAACGAGGAAATAGACATAAAAATAGCTCACCAATGTCACCATATATTCGAATGTCACGAATTAATAATAAAAAAAAAACCACGAGAAAATAGAAATAAAGATCACCAATGTCACTAGATATCCAAATGTCACGCAGTAATAATAAACGAGGAAAAAAGACATAATAATAGCTCACCAATGTCACCATATATTCGAATGTCACGAATTAATAAAAAATAAAAAAAAAACCACGAGAAAATAGAAATATAGCTCACCAATGTCACGAGATATTCAAATGTCACAGATTCATAATAAACAAGGACAAAGAAAAGAATATGTAAACAGACATTCAGGCCATACCCCATGGGGAAGTTGGGTCATGTAAAGCCTTTGCTGGCGCAGCGTGCAGTTTTTGACAGACGCCCTACGACCTTGACCTTTGCAAGTGCTTTGTCCTTGGCGGATATATTATTATTATTTTAGAGTCGGTGGATTTCTTCCAAGGGAGATCAGTTCCTGGCAGACAAAACCCTGCGCGGTAGACCTGCTCCTTATATTAAGGAAGACTCAATTGCAAAACAGGATATGGGGTGGTTACGACTTTATTATGCACTGCAGACACATTTCATTTTAACTCAATTACAATATAAGATCTAGAAGATCGGGCCAAAATAAATGTAATGGAAATAGTTTGGGAAGAGAACTGGTCTAGTTTTAGATCTATGTATCTATCTACCTATGTATCTATCTACCTATGTATCTATCTACCTGTGTATCTATCTACCTATGTATCTATCTACCTATGTATCTATCTACCTATGTATCTATCTACCTATGTATCTATCTACCTATGTATCTATCTACCTATGTATCTATCTACCTATGTATCTATCTACCTATGTATCTATCTACCTATGTATCTATCTACCTATGTATCTATCTACCTATGTATCTATCTACCTATGTATCTATCTACCTATGTATCTATCTACCTACCTATGTATCTCTCTATCTATCTATCCATCTATCCATCTATCCATCTATCTATCTACCTACCTGTCGATCGATCTACCTACCTATATATCGATCTACCTACCTATATATCTACCTATCTATCTATCTACCTCCCTATCCATCTACCTATCTATCTATCTACCTACCTACCTATCTATCTACCTACCTATTTATCTACCTACCTACCTACCTACCTATCTACCTACCTATCTATCCATCCATCCATTTATCTATCTTACGCCTCCACACTTGTTCTTCCTAACACTCCACCTCTTGTCTTTTTTTCATCAGACAATCCAGCAGTGAAATTCACCAAACGAAATCAATATAGAGCTAAAAATAGCACGATGCCCACGCAGTCAGCACTCTCGAGGCTTTTACAATAAAAAGATGAAATGACCGGAATATAACTATCATTGATTGTGGGCGAATAACTAGACGGCCTTGAATCGACTTCACAGATAAGTGACAGGAAAAAAATGTTCCACAAAGGTTAAAGAAAAAGGTTCGCTCGCAGTTTTCGGCTTAGATTCTAATGAGTTAGGAGTTATCTTTTTCTCTCCACATCTAACTCTCTCTACACCTCTGTCTCTATCTATCTATCTATCTGCCTATCTATCTATCTGTCTATCTGTCTATTTATATGTCTGTCAATCTATCTATCTATCTATCTATCTGATCTATCTATCTACTCGATATATCCCTCTCTCTATCGATCTATGGGTCTCTCTTTAAATGTGTTTATCTAGATCTATGAGTCTCTTTAAATTTGTTTGTCTTTTTGGTCTCGCTCTTTTTTTCTTCCCTTCTTTCCCTCCACCCCCTCCCTCTCTCCTCTCTCTTTCTCTCTCTCCCTCTCTCCCTCTCTCTCTCTCTCTCTCTCTCTCTCTCTCTCCCTCTCTCTCTCTCTCTCTCTCTCTCTCTCTCTCTCTCTCTGTATTTCCCCGCCCCACCTACACGTTGGCACCAACAACTCATGTAAGCACGTGCTGCTAGCTTTCCCATAACCCAACCAGTACCAGTATGTTACCTAACTGACCAATACCTTGCCTACCTATCTACCTACCTACACACCTACCTAAATACCAATATCACAGTCCCTCCCTGGGTTTTGGTGATTGGGGGTGTACATGCCAGTAGCTTAAATCTCCCCCGCCCTAAAATAAAATAAGCGTTTTCCAACGGATCATTACACTACCTACCCACCCACCTGTCCCTAGGGTTTGGCAATTGGCGGTTTATAATATGCCAGTGGGCTTAGTCCTTGCCACCCATGTTATCTAACAGACCATTAGCCTCCCTACATTTAGCTAGATGTCCCTACCTACCTACCTACCTGCCTGCCTACCTATATTATACATACATGTCTTTACCTACCTACCTACCTACCTATATACCTACATGTACCTACTTACGTACCTATTATACCTACATGTACCTACCTACCGATATCACAGTCCCTCCCTGGGGTTTGGCAGCATTATTGGCTGTTTACATGTCAGTAGTTGAACCCTCCGTCCAACCCCCACCCGCTACGCTCTACATGTATTTGCCTAACTGACCACTCACTCTTGGTGTAGTCTCAGGTCGACTCATCAAATAAACACGCCGGGCCGGGCACACACACAGTAGCTCCCTGGGATGCCTCCATGGACCTCAATAAACTAAGGCGTGTTCTTTGTGAGATCAAAGTAGGTTTGAGAAAATTTAATGTATAAAAACTACCAGTATCAATTAAAACGTAGTCCATCTAAGTTCTATACAAGCAATATCTCTACAAGATATCCATGCTAGTACAAAATATATAGACCTATGAAATATTGCTCATTAAACCAATCTAAGTTAAAAGCAAGACGATAATTATTGTATACACATGCATTAGAACTACGTTAGACCAGTAGAGCGAGATAGTCTTTCTCTGTAGTGTGGCTGTATTAACACCTAAACTACAACAACGTAACACCAAGATAGACCTAAGTACGTGGAGTAGTACGAACAACGTCGTGGTAGATGACGACGCGTCGTTACAATGACGAGTATAATAACGCCTACGACAAGCTACCCACATTGCGATGTTGCACGTAAGGCACCTGTTATAGTTCTGTACTATGTACAGCTGTTCTGATTCAAAACAAAAAATTAATAACAGTTCGAAGCATATATAATCAGTTAGAATTAACTAATCGTCCTCTCAGCTCCTCTGTTTGACCATTATAACCTAAACCAAATAGAATCAGATAGACCAATCTAAGCTAAGCCAAAATAAGAATAGGGGATCTACCATGAACGGCATAATTTTAATCTTAGCTAAAAAAATAATAAGGCAAGTTTTCGACCAACCTTCATCTGGATCTAGATTCCATACATTTTCTTCATTTCTTGTGTGTATCATGAGTGTGACAGGGTTTTTTTAAAGTTATGTATACTACTATTAATACCGAAAAACTAAGAGAAAAGCTATTGGAATGATTATGTAAACACTTTGAGTAGAAAGTACAAGCAGGGTCTAGATTTATGCGCCCGATTATAATATCTAATTAAATCATCATTCGGGCTTCTTTATTATAACAATCTACTATCTATTTGTACTAAACGATTATACACATAAGTACCTGCAGATGCGCTGGTAATGGATTTTTTGTGGTTCGGTTTTTATATACTTTATATAGTGAGAGTGAGTAGATATTTGAAGCCTTACTCATCCTTCTGTTTTTGATGCACGGACCACTGCGAATAAGGGCTATGTTGGTTTTACCATCTTTAATGTTTATAATATAATAGTCGGTCTATAGGGGCGGGTTGGTTTTCTTTTAGTTTGTGATCACATTACACAGTTGCATGACGATCAAAACAGCGTAAGGTTCTATTGAAATTTTTGGTCATTTCAACAAAGCAGGGATGTTACTTTAATCTTTTTCAAAGAGTTAAATGTATTAGCAATATAACTATTTAAGAAACGTATGTTATTTCCGGTAAAACTGGTGTTTTAAAGCTCAAGTATGAGGTAAACCCGGGCTACAAAATACAAATGTACACACTTGAGTTTCATTAGGCGATGTACTGACGTGAAGAAGTTTAAGATAGAAGGTAAGGAAATGCATTTCATTGTAAGAAAGAAAAAAGAGAGATCCCAACCATGTACAATAGAGAGATATATCAAAGTGGAATGAATCGCACAAAACTTTAGCACATATAAGTTTCCAAGGACCGCAGATGGCGCGTGTTTCAATAATACTCAACAAAAAGTACTGGATCACTGTACTGAACTTTAATTAAAAAATGAAACGCTAAATTCATGTTCCATTCAGAGTAAAGATAACATCAAAACATCATGCCCCGTACTTTCTGCATTGAGTACTGAACTTTTATGTAAATCTAATTATTTTGTAATTGCCTACCGTTAGATGTTTCCAGTTATTGGTAACGTTTTTTAGTTGTTTTTTTAAAGCCTACACTTAACGCTCTATGAGTAATAGTGTTCGTGTGTTAAGTTCTTGTTTATTAAAAACCGCTTATCTAGATGTTTTTCCATATTGATAATGTTTATTAATTAGCTCTACCAGTGATGCCAGTTGTGTGTTGTTGTTTTTATTTAAGTTATCGGTCGTTATATGACTCTGGCTCTGCGGGTGTTGTTTGTAGATCTGGGCTAGAATGTTAATGGGAGCTTTGATTAACACACATTCACCAACTCACTAGAACGTGTATTAGTCACTACCCCAGTACTAGGCAAAAAAAAATAATAATAATATCTGTAATAATAATAATTCTCGATCAATTTTATCAGTCTGTGATATTGACAGGTCTGCCAACGGTTCGCAAAGAAAGCGTATTTGAAGGCACTTTGTTACATTTTTAAGCTAAAAATAATTATATACTTTGGTGGACAGTTGGGTTGGCAGCTTTAAAAACTATTTCGATAAAAGAGAGACAGAGAGAGAGGGGGGGTGGGAGAGAGGGATAGAGAGACAGAGGGGAAGAGAGACAGAGAGAGACTGAGAGAGAGAGACATAGAGAGAGAGAGACAGAGACAGAGACAGAGGTATCAAGTGAAAGGAGTGCGGGCGCATAATGAGTCCTTTGATGGGTTCTTTTAAATTAAGAAACCTTTCGTGGGCCTCAGTTCGTTAACCACATTGTATCCATATACTTTAGGTTTGCATTGTTGAATGTACGTTGTACAGAGCTAAAACCCAGATCATAACAATCTAAAAAAAAGTCTCTAGAAGTAAATTTTCTTCGTTTTAAGGGATACAAGCCCAGCGCCAATGTCTTGCCAGAAGCTTAAAAGCTAAATTTCTTTGATCTAGGTTTGTTTATCATGTTGAGAGAGTGAGAGAGAGAGAGAGAGAACAGGAGAGAGAGTGAGAGGGGTTGGGGACAATGTAGAGAGGGGGTGGGGTGGAAATAGACAGAAGAGGGGGTGGGGGTTAAGATACAGAGACAGGGGAATATATAAAAAGAGAGAAAGATAAATATAATTGAGAGAGAGAGAGAGAGAGAGAGAGAGAGAAAGAGATCGAGCGAGCGAGAGAGAGAAGGAGTTATTTCCCCAGCTCACACTCTAAATTGTTATTCTCTATGTGTTTATGTTTTTAATACGGTCACATCAATATCATATTATTGAAACAATAATGATGTCACCATGCAACTGCAAATCTTTTCACCGATAAAAAAAAATTATAAGGAATTTTCACCTCACCAAAAACACTAGATTCTTAGCAGTCTCTACCTAGTTCTCACCTTTTTAAAACTGGAAAAAAATTTTGAGGTAGATTAAAGCTGTAACATTAATACAGATGGTGCACAGCTGTTATAATTTTTGTAGCCTGAAGACTTTTACATACACACACGTACACGCGCACACACACACACACAAACACGCACACACACACGCACACGCACACACATACACAAACACGCACACAGTGTATTCGTGTTCAGAGCGCAGGATTGTTAAAGTGTTAAAGTGCAGTTCAATGTCGGCATATTTTTACATCGGTCTTTAGATTAAGGCAGAGTTTGAACAGTCATGGAATCCATATTCATTGCTTATTTTTGCGGTAGAGAGAGAGAGAGAGAGAGAGAGAGAGAGATAGAAGGATAGGCAGACATGAGACAGAGATAGAGAGAGGATGGGGAGAGAGAGGATGAGAGAGAAAGAAGGAGAGAGAGAGACATAGAAGGATAGACAGACAGGAGACAGAGAGAGAGACATAGAAGGATAGACAGACAGGAGACAGAGAGACAGAGAGAGAGAGATAGAAGGATAGACAGACAGGAGACAGAGACAGAGAGAGAGAAAGAGACATAGAAGTATACACAGACAGACAGGAAACAGAGAGAGAGAGAGAGAGAGAGAGAGAGAGAGAGAATGGGGAGAGAGATAAACGTCTTATAAAACGAACATTAGGATTTAGAGCCTCTGTCTGCAAGATTTAGCCCAAAATGCTCCAGGCCCTACTGGCGCTTCCTCCCTGAAATTCCTGACATTCCGCCCCAGTGGAACTGCGGTGAGGCGCCCAGGTAGGTAGCGCCCCAGCATCTTCGGGCTGTTTGTTTACTCTAACACGTAACACCGCACCTGGCTTTCCTCATTAAAAAAAACGCTCCTCTTTGTTCTGTTCAGCGATAGTGAAAATACATGTACGGCAGGTGGAGTAAAGGTAAAAAGGTATTACAAAAGATAGACTTGAAGATAGTCTGAATGTATAATAATTATGTAATGCGTGAAAAGGTGAGTTAACATTACATCTTATTTGGTTATCTTGGTAAACCGAAGCAGCGTGTGGGGGGTAACTAACAGAGAGGGAAATGAACGGGTCAAGAAGGAAAAGGGAGAGGGGGGGGAAGAGGGAGAGGAAGGACAACAGAAGAGTTCGGCTGTGAAACAGGCGTGTAAAATAAATAGGTTAAAAGCTCTGGTCTACAAATATAGGTGCATAATAACATTTTGAAAGCGCCACACAAATTAAGAGGGTGTGGAAAAGACAAACTGTGGCAAATTAAAAACAACTCTTAAGACCTATCTTGAAAGTGCCAAATGTTGACATAGGGAGAGGGAAAGAGAGAGAAACAGAGAGATAGAGACATAGAGAGGCGGGGAAAGACATACAGAGAGACACACAAACAGGCAGACAGAGACAAAGAGACCGAGAAAGACAGAGGCGGAGACAGCAGTCACAGAGCGTGTGAGAAAGAAAAATACCGAGAGTGAGACAGACAGAGAGAACAGAGAGAAAGAAAAACAGGATTCGCCAACGAAATCGATGTAATCAAAATTCAAACAGGCGCAACTCATCAAACAAACCAATAAAGGCAGACAGCAGACTGGCGTTCAGTAAAATTGGCTTGAAAAGACGGGCACTTGAGTTAGGAATTCCAATGTTCGCAGATACACACTAAAACGTGGCCAGATAGACGACAGAATTTATACAAAACGAACAGTTAGGCGAGATTAAAAACTGCTACAGAAACTGCAGGCATATAAAACTGGCAAAAGAAAAAAAGAACATAAAGTGGAAAAGGGGTGTGGCGGTTGGTGTACCGCAGTGCTATAATAGGTAAAGCGCGCGGTTTTAAATTAAACGTCCCGCGTTTTGTCTCACGAAAAAGGACGCCTTCAAATGGCTTCTTCACTGCCAGTTTAGTCAGTGTCAGAATAAATTATTGTGACCAGTTGACCCTTCAGTTCAAGTCATGGTAGTCCTGCTTCGCGCGTAGTATGTGCTTAGCGTGTACAAATTTATCAGACCAATGTCTTGGGACTCGTAATCAAAATAGGATTCACCCGAGCCATGTAGGAGTGACTAGAGCCCCGGGTACACTTCATGCAGCAGGTCCGTGGTTCGAGCTCAGTTCTGGCGACTTCATCCCTGACAGGTTGGATCGCTGTCAGTACAATATGAACGGCTGAGACAGAGTCATGGTATCCACACACTAACTCTGTGTGGCAGCACGTACACTTGTCAGACGTTATTCCGTGGTCCATCCACTATGCAGCCTATATAGTGCTGACGTAGACGCAAGGCAACAAACAAGAAACAGCAACTGAGGCATGAGGAAGACGCGAGGGATTTAAAGTGCCCACGGAGGGATGTGGAAGAGCAAGTCATCATAAGCATAAAATTTAGATGGCACAGCACAACGAATCTTTAAATACATATTAAACAATATTCGCAGTGTCGGCTTGTTGTTGTTGTTTAATTTATTTTTCCAAAAGATATAGCATTATACCAATTCAAACTAACAAGTAACAAAGATCTCCTTCTCTCCCTCTCCTTCCCCCTCTCTCCCTTTCTCTCTCTCCGTCCATCTCTCCCTGCCTCTCTAATCCTCTCCCCTCTCTCCCTCTCTCTCTCTCTCTCTCTCTCTCTCTCTCTCTCTCTCCTCTCTCTCTCTCTCTCTCTCTCTCTCTCTCTCTCTCTCTCTCTCTCTCTCTCTCCCCCCCCTCCCTCCCTCTACAGACTTGGACGTTAAACCACCACAGAAACCCCAAACCAATCAAAGGCCTACAAAGATGGGACTCTGGAGCCCTGGTCTCCTTATCTCCCTGAGCTGTCATCTCACTGGCTGCCCGATGGTCACTCACTGCCCAGCCCCAGCTCACACCACTGTGCATTGACCAGTGTCCATCCAGACAAGGTCTTAGCCCCCGTTACCAGAGCATTGAACCACAGGATCAATCAATAAATCAATCAATACATCGATATGTGCAAGATGACGAGATGGCTTCTCTAGACCGAAACACTTCTTCAATGGAGCTTAAGGAGGTGGACATTTGAGGGTGGGCTGGGGTGGAGATCGTGGAACTGCGATTGTGCGGTGGATTTTTATGGCGGGTGTTTTTTTTCTTTTGTCAGGTCTAAGGGCGGCGGGGCCCATCTCACGCCTCTTGCTTTTTGGTTTGTCTTTGTTTTAGTTTTGGTTGTTTTATGCTTGTTTGTTTGTTTTGGTTTGTTTTTGTCTTAGGTTTTTTTTTGCATGTTTTTTGTTGTTGTTTTTTGCTTGTTTGTTTTTGTCGCTTTTTTTGTTAATATTTTTTTAATGAGAGCGAGCTATATATAACTGCACGGTGCCTTTTTCTAGTTTTAGCGTTGTGTCACACAAAAAGGTACATGTATCCGAATCGTGAAACGAAAATCTTTCCTTGGTATGAAACTCGCAGCTCGCCATCCCCCAGGCGGAGCTTTCGTGTTTTGTCGTGTTACTTCATTGGATGCGAGTAAGAAGTAGAGTCGCAGCTCACTCTATCCGATAGAACATGGGGTTTTTTTTATATAGAAATCTTAAACCTTTACAGAAGACTTGGGCCCTTTTTTTACAAACAGTAAAACAGGCAAATAGATAACGGATCTTTTTCTCGCAATGACAGATTCAGAATTTAGTTGTTGCTCATCAGTACACTAACGGCTTTTTTATTCCCATGGTCTCCTTAGTAAGTACTTTGTACTAGTAGCTCCTTAATTTCTCTGACTTCGGAAAGTTTGTTTTTAAAAATAATCAGTCCCTAAATTTGTCGCACAAATTTCCGATATAACCACATGCTCACACTATAGTGTGTAAAAGGAGTTTCCAGCGCTAAAGAAGAAAAATCTCCCTCTCAGAGTAGAGCAGGCCTGTGCTATTTCTGTCGAAAATCAATAACTCTGACTTGGGATAAACGGTTTGTTCCTTGCTTCAATGTTTTTTGTTGTTGTTTTTTTTCGTTTCGTTCTTTTTTCTTTAGGTAAGGGGAATAAGTGCACTTGGAAATTGTTTTATGTGTAGGCTGGCGGCCTTCGCCATGTTGACAACGTGACTTTTTGTATTATTACATCTGGAGGGGAGATGGATCGATAGACAGATAAAGAGAGAGAGAGAGATAGAGAGATAGAGAGAGAGAGAGAGATAGAGAGATAGAGAGAGAGATAGAGAGAGAGAGAGAGAGAGAGAGAGAGAGAGAGAGAGAGAGAGAGAGAGAGAGAGAGAGAGAGAGAGAGAGAGAGAAGGTGGAAGCGATGGCGAAAGAGTCATTAGCATGGGAAGAGGGGGCGATACAAAATGAACAATATGAAAAATGACGGTAGGAAAATTAAAGGCTTAATGCGGCAATACATTTTCATAAGTCTCCTTGGCGAAATGCACTTGTATGCTACTGTGGACGCTTGAATCAGCCTATTAAAAAAAACAAAAAAACAGAAACACACACAAAATGTGGAAAAATCTAATTTTATTAATGATTCAAAATTAGGAAAAGTGGATAACTTATGCCAGATGTTTGTTTCTTTCTTTGTGTTTGTGTGTGTGTGGGGGGGGGGTCGTATAGTTACTACATGACTTAATACATGTTCATGTACGTGCTTTATTGCTGGGTTTTGACGCCACCTGCCAATATTCCTCAATGTGTCAATGTGGAGCTTCCCAACCGCGGAAGTCCAGGCTCTATACTAATCTGCTTGCACCTGTCTGCCAGAGACTGGTGAAGGTGTATGGGTGTGTGTGTGTGTGTGTGTAGGAGGTTCCGCACAGAATCGATATACTGACGTCCTGGTTCAAAACCCGGGCTCTCTACACGTATCACTAGACAAGTGGTTTACATTACAGTTACAACAACAAAGCTCTATAATAGAATATTATGCTATGTAACTGGAATCACGAAAACTAATTCTAATAAATTAATATTATTAATTATTATTATTATTATTATTATTATTATTATTATTATTATTATTATTATTATCATAAATATTATTATTTCTCTGAATTTGCAAAATGGATAACATTTATCACTATGATACTGCATAACTCGATATGCACCCTCATTATCAGCTATGTCCCATGTCCCTTATAAAACACAAAGACCTCCTTTCAACGTTATCTAATAAATAATTATCCATACCACACATCCAGGTATATTGTGCTATGTATCTCATTCCTTCATAACAATAAACCGCATGATCAATAAGGAAAGCTAAACATGATCATCATTTTGAATATTAAAGCATCAAGAGTGCAAAAAAGGTATACCACTCACAATTCAACCGGGCGCATTGTATTTTTGCTCTCTATTTCATGAAACATTCAACTTAATGCAAATTAACTTCTGTTTTTAGCTCGTTTGTTTTGTTTGTTTTGTATTTTTGTTATCTTTTAATGTACTAAATATGTGACAAAATAATATACTGGTACATATGCAATTCCTGTAAATTTAAGCTGGCAGCGATGAAGGAGTCCATTATGACAAGATAATTCCTCTGTGTCTGGTTTATATCAATGTTAGTTTTTTTTAGCTTTTTTTTTAAATAGGCTGTGGGTTATGTGGTTAAAAAGTTGATAGGTTTGAACATACCTTTTATGATAAAAAAAAAAATAATGTTAGATAGATAGCTGAAAAATAGATCATTCGATAGACAGGCAGATATATAGTGAAATATTTATATAGTTAGATCTATAGATAGATACAAAAAAAATAGATAAAGAGGGTGCAACGATAGCTACACACAATAACTAAGCACATGTAGGTTTATAAAATAAAGAGCTGCGTGAACATTCTAAATACACGTACGTATATTTAAATAAAATAAAGACACGTCATTATAACTAATTGGTAGACCGGTGGGAGGCTGGACTCGTACACTAATAGACCGACAGAAAGATTGATTTGTCAATGAAGCAAAAAAAAAAAAAGTAAATTAAGCCAGGAACCATTAATCCGGGTTCGGCATGATCATCTTGAAGTGTATGTTAAGGCCTTTGCGAGAAATACAAGTACAAGAAAGGCTTTACGATTAACAAGACGATAACTAATGACGTGATCAGAACCATCAGGCGTAGTGCTCTTTGATCGCTCATTGGCTACGTGATGCCAGGATAGAGCTCTATAATTTGGACGCCGGTGCAGATTTCCTTAACTACTGTCTGTGCTTTTGATATATTGCCCGTTACCGCAATGCCTGTAGCTGATAAACTTTGGAGTACAATAAGAATGTAAAAATGGAGGAGGGATGCTATATTGTTGGAGTTGAAACCCAAAACTCGCGACAGATTGGTACCGGCAAGAGATGCAGTTAAAACAAACAAATTTAATTGTGAAGGTGAGAGAAAATGGCTTGAAGTGTGTTTTTTACGGCACGTCAGTACAGAAACGGTTATATTGCGCCTATGGTGTCCTGAGATAGTTTATACATTACACGAATAGCAACGGTGACTGCTTTATCTCTGTATTTAGTAACGGTTGTATTGTGCCCATGATGTCCTGAGACAGTTTATACATTACAGACTAGTAGCAACGGTGACTACTTTATCCCTCTAGTTGGTAACAGTTGTATTGTGTCCATGGTATTCTAAGACAGTTTATACATTACAGTAGTTGCAGCAGTGACTGCTTTATGTCTCTTGTTGGATATAAAGACAAACATAGCAACGGTGACTACTTTATCTCTCTAGTTTGTAACGGTTGTATTGTGTCCAGTTTATACATTACAGTAGTAGCAACAGTGCCTCCTTTATCTCTTCTGCTGGATATAGAGACCAACACTACACAGTCATTTTCAATTATTCCTCTACACCTGGCTAATGTGATCCACTGCTTAATAGACTCCGTAAGTGGTTAACTAGGGTCAATGCATTTACATCTAAACGGTTTTAAAGTACGCCTGGGGTACAGAGAACAATACAATATACCAAAATGTTTAAACATGGTTTGGTCCGACAACTGGAGTTGACACACCTGTTCAAAGGTCCTACCTATTATCTTTTTTCATCTCATTCGCTAGTGTATTTAATGTATTTGTGTTATAGTTGAGTACTAAATTGGTGGGATAGCATCATTGTCGCTTGTTTTTGTTACTCCCCCTATTAGTCGAAGATTTTACCTTACCCGTTTCATCTCGTAGGCATTATTCTGCTGTTTGTTAATTTTCTTTCTTTTTTTTTCTGTACAACGCTAACACAATGATCGTTTCAGTAAGAGAGAGAGAGAGAGAGAGAGAGAGAGAGAGAGAGAGAGGGGGGGAGTGGGGGAGGAGATATATACAAACAAGAGAGAAAAGTGGGGGAGGAGGTAGAGAAAGATATATACAAACAAGAGAGAAAAGTGGGGGAGGGGGTAGAGAAAGATAGGTTTACAAACTAGGGTAGAAAAAGAAGAAAGGCAAACGGACAAAAATAGGGATAGATAGATAAATGGATAGATAGATTAGATTGGATAAATAGATGGATAGATGGACAGATTTTCCCGTAGCATTTACTATAACGTTGTTTGGATTTGCTATTAAATAAAGACAGGGGCATTTTATAACTTGAATATCGTTAAAACATCGTAAATAATAATTCTCTTTGTGTTTCTAATCTTTGTTGAGTTTTCAAGTATAAAGTTCGGACCATGATGTAAAAATCAACAATCAAAGAATCTTCAAATGGCAAAATGTTTCAAGTACTAAAACGTGATAATAATATCACAGTCAAACCTTGAAAATACCAATCTCTTTCATTTGAAGTTTCAAAACTTAGATCTAGATCTTGAACTACGCGTGTAGTGTGTTACAAGTTCACTGTTCAGTGTTACCTTCAGAGTGTAACCATCAATAAATCTTATATAGCGAAATCAATTTAAGTCTTCTTCTGCGTCGCTTTGCTCATTTCAATCTATAAATAGTCTAACCCCAGCTCACTGGCTCTAAATCTAGATTCAGCTTTAGCTGTACCTCTAGCTGTAGAATTGATGAGGAAGATGAAGTTATATATATACCTAGAGGTCTAGGGTTCTAGATCTAGATCAAGGACTGTATAGAGCCACCTTGACGGCAAACTTATTCGACCTCTAGACTCCAGGAAAAACCCTTTCTTCGCTGGGCGAGTCCTCACGCTGAGTTCGCGTGCTCGGATCAGCTGGAAGTCCAGGACTTGGGGAGTGGAAAGATTAACTTCTAGACATCTAGATCTAGACTTCGATCTCGGGAGACATGAACAAGGACCGTGTATATTTAGACATTAGTACCGGTAGTAGTAGTAGTAGTAGTAGTAGTAGTAGTAGTAGTAGTAGTAGTAGTAGTAGTAGTAGTAGTAGTAGCAGTAACAGTAGCAGCAGCAGCAGCAGCAGCAGCAGCAGCAGCAGCAGTAGTAGTAGTATTACTAGATGTTAAATCTTTCCACCATCTACTACTACTACTACTACTACTACTACTACTACTACTACTACTACTACTACTACTACTACTACTACTACTACTACTACGTGGTGGTGGAAAGATTTAACTTCTAGACATCTAGATCTAGACTTCGATCTAGAAATACATGAACAAGGAGCGTGTATATTTAGACATTTAATTATGGTACATACTCGATAAGTAATGCGCCTAACTCTACTTCCTATTTGTAATTACTAGACTCTCACCCAAAACTGTAGGCCTACGAGAAGCTAACTAGAGAATCTAGACATACAAGAAAAATTAGAAGTACAAGCTAAGATCTAACACCAACAAAAAAAAACCTACCGAAAAGAGGCTTTATTTTGAGCTTACCTGGCTGGGATTTTGCGAGTCAAGTGTATCCAGAGTAAATATCACAGACACGCTATGTTATGCTATGCTCCGGGTTTTTGTGTTATACACTATTATATATCTAGATCCAGAAGTCAAGTGAAGCGTTCGGCAAATCAGCAGCGTGGTATATATAACAATATTCTGAGCAAGACGAACTCCTGTGGTCCAACTCGCGCTCTCTCCGTCTGATTCGGTTCCGTGTATGTTGTGTTGTGTGTGGCTGTACGGAGAGCTGTATTGAAGCTACACACACCCACAGACCGGCTCACGTTTCCACATCACCCACACTCACACCCACACACACACTCACCCACACTCATTCACACTCACAGCTCGATCAGTCACGTGATGTGCGCGCGTGCGGCCAAGTCCCAGGCACAAGCCGGCACGCCAGATTGAGGCTCTCTCTCTCTCTCTCTCTCTCTGTCTCTCTCCCCCTCTCCCCTCTCCCCCCTCTCTTTCTCTCTCTCTTTCTCTCTCTCTCTTTCTCTCTCTCTCCCTCTCCCCCCTCTCCCCTCTCTCTAGCTCCCTCCCTCCCTCCCTTCCTCAACCAGCTTCCTCCCTAGATGCCCACGCTGTAACAAAACTTTAGGGCGCTTGAAAAAGCAAAGGAGGAATTAAAAAGAAACAGAAAAGAGAGGCGGAGCGACAGAGAGAGAAAGAAAGCGAGAGAAAGGGAAGAGAGACATAGAAAGCGAGAGAGAGGGAAGAGAGACATAGAAAGCGAGAGAGAGAGAGAGAGAGAGAGAGAGAGAGAGAAGGAGAGAAGAGAGAGAGAGAAGGAAAGAAAGAGACTGGTTGAGAGAGACAAGCAGGCGGATACAAATAGCAACAGAACAATGAAGAGATGATAGAGAGATAGAGCGACAAAGGCAGATGAAGAGGAAGGAACAGAGAGAGACAGAAACATAACGATACGTGACTGTGTCAAAATAAAAGTGCGTTATGTTTCGGGTCGTTAGCCACACATGTAAATTGACGAACGATGACTGTGTCACAGTGAGATGTGGTTCACTTCAGAAACGAGTGCTGCTAATAAACTACTCACGCACATGCCTGACACTGAGGTCTATATTAATAAGGACTGGTTTGAATCAGGGTCACCGGAGATGGACAGTCGGGTGGCGGTAATTAAGATGTTATAATAACCAATGCTTAGAGTGACATATTTAGAAGTTCTGGAATTTTTAGGTATTTAATTTTCCACAATAGTTAGAAAAAGACTTTTTTGAAAAAACAAACACAAACATTGATAACGCTTTGTAAAATGAGAAGGTCTGGTACTAGGCCTGTTATAAAATTTCGAGTGCCACAGTCATTGTTGGTATTACTATAACTCTTTGATTTCCACATCGTAAAACATGATGCTCATGAATGTGAAAAACATTGCTTTTCGTGTATGTGCATTCCTATTGACTAGTTTGTGTGTGGCCATTCATCTACCTCGGTACTGTTAGGTTGTAGTGCCCCCATTATGTCGCTAAAATGTTTGTATCTATATCTTTGTTAGTTAATGGGTTGTTTTGTTTGAATTTATTATGTGGAGAGTAGCATAATATATTTCGTATATGGTCATTTTTTTATCCTTCTTCGATTTCGTGTTAGTTCAAAATCAATAGTTTTCCTGAAAGAATACACCATTCATATATTTCTAACAATGAAACCATCAGCAACGTAACCGTATCACGTTAGGTAAGTGTTATGATGGCGCGATGGTCTTCAAAATTAAACAGACAAGTAATGAGTGAGATAGTGACACAGGCAGGGAGTGACAGACAGACGCACAGACAAAGAGACAGACAGAAAGACAGACAAACAATGACAGACAGGCATAAATATAGAAATCAGACAGAGAGAGAGACGGACCGAGGCAGAGAGTGAGAGAGAGAGAGAGAGAGAGAGAGAGAGAGAGAGAGAGGGAGAGAGAGAGAGATAGAGACACACGCAGAGACAGAGGGACAGACACAGACAGAGTGAATAAGTGAGTTTTTAGGGAACGTCAGCACAGTAACGGCTGTATTAAAACACAGACAGAGACACAGAGACACAAGACAAAGGGAGAGAAAGAGACAAAAACACAGTGAGTTAGCGAGTTTTTTTACGGGACATCAGCACGGTAACGGATATATTGTACCCACAGAGAGTGAGTTAGTGAGAAACACATATACAGAGACAGACAAAGACAGATCGAGAGAGGGGAGCGGAATGAGACAGACAGATCGAGAGAGGGGAGCAGAATGAGACAGACAGAGAGAGAGAGAGAGTGAGAGAGAGAGAGAGAGAGAGAGAGAGAGATAGAGACAGAGAGAGAGAGAGAGAAAGGGGGGAGCGTTGTGACAGAGAGACAGAGAGAGACAGAAAAAATGGGGTGGGGCAGAGACACTGACAGAGAGATACAAAGACAAAGACATACAAAGAGACAGAGATAGAGACAGAGACAGAGACAGACGTAAATCGATCGAGGCAGATAGTGAGATAGCTGACACCAGGAAAGTTGACAGGAGTTACGTCAGGGTCGCAAATTTGGCACATTATCGATTTTATAGTTATGGCCTGTGGACTTCGAGACAAAAAAAAAATGCGGCTTTTTCAGCGTTTCTCGTCACACGAAGTGTAACATAGCAGTTGGACAGGATTATTATCGGTAGGGTTTGGACCCATAAAGGACGTTATTGAAAATGACAATGTGTGGGCCTGTGTCATGTGGCTAGTGGATAACTGACGGATGCAGATATGACACCGTGGAGGTTCTTCCCCCTTCAGGAGAATTAGTAGGTTTTCGCTTAGCATCCAACGCCAGCGCTATATAGGATATATTGTGTTGGGCCCCAAGACTAACGTCTGACAAGTTAACATGCTGCCTTGTAGAGAGAGACAGAGAGAGAGAGAGAGAGAGAGAGAGAGAGAGAGAGTGTGTGTGCGGGGATACCACTACTCATGTCTCAGTCGATCACTTTGAACTGAAACCGTTTCAGGAGATATGGTTGGGTAAGATGAGTGTGTCTAAACCGAGTTTGATCAGGTGCCACCTGGGTCTCGCCCCCTAGTCCGAGTTAAGAGTTTGTCTTTACTGCACGTCAACACAGTAAGCAGTAAAGAGTTTGCTTTTACGGCACGTCAACATAGTAACGGCCATAATATATATTGTTCACAGTGTGTCTTAAGAAAGTGGATACAACGGCCTACGGGGACTCCCTAATTTATCTGAATGGTAAAATCATAGAAATTTTGTATTAAAAAAAAGTGAAGGATATAATACAGCAGGTTAACAGATCTTTAAAAACTATGCAAGATTATCACAGTTAAATTCTGCGATACATCAATGTCTCTTAGAAACCTCAGTGTGAGCTGAGGACCAGCGTCAGTGAATATTCTCACCTATAGTTTTGAAGCCAGGTGCAGTTTTCTTTCTCGTTAAAATTTTGGACAATCTACCCAAGTGTGACTCATTGAACTGACAGTTGCAGGTGTGATACTGTGTAATGAGTGAGTTTGTTTTTACGGCACATCAGCGCGGTAACAGCTATATTGTGACATAATGTCCTAAGACAGTCAATACATTACACTAGTAGCCACGGTGACTCCTAGTGGTAAAAGCATACAAATTGTGCATGAAAGATAATTTAAAAGTAAAGGGCATATACAGTAGTTTAAAAGGCCCATGTTTAGGATCATCACTGATGCATGTATATACACCAATGTCCTTCAGGTACCTCGGTATGCACTGAGGACTAACATAAGTATTTTTTAATGCTCTCTAGCGTTTGGAAGCCAGGTACAGATTTCTTTTCCCGTGAAAAGCCGGACAGTCAACCAAAATGTTAGAATATCTAAATCGGATTCGATCGAGTACCACCTGGTCTCTTCGTCTAGCCTGAAACACTTCTGCCCAGTGATCAGAATGTGGTTGCACATAGTGTAATTTGTTGTTTGTCATAATTGTTCCAACGCGCTTTCCAGTTTTTTTTTTTAATATAAAATTATGTACAATTGACTTTGCATCTGATGCTGGTATCTGCACCTGAATGGGTTCAAGTTTGAGATCGATTCTGGCGAGCTTATCAGCCATTTTATTTCCTTCAATTCCAACATGGCTGGGAATCCAACAGAGAACAATTCTCTCACTTTTTTTTTCTTTAGTTCGTGCTCGTATTTTTTTCCAATGTGCTAAGAATGTTCTGATTTTTTGAGTTTGCCTCCCCCACCGCTTTCACCAGACAGAGCGAGTCAGAGGGGATTAAAATGTGTCTTTTCTTAAAAAGTAGAGACAGTCTCCAGTGCGATGCACAGGGCCACAGCCTCCGCAGTGAATATTGACGCCTTCGCTCTCATTTCCCTCAATTGCAACATGGCTGGGGAAGCAGCAGAGAAAATTTTTCTTACCATTACGTGGTAGTTAATAGATTTTTAAGTATATACGTAAGTTTAGGAATTTTTAGGTTTGCCTAATTGACAGATTTCACCACTGAAAGCGAGTCAAAGAGGATTGTTGTTTTTTTGTTTTGTTTGTGTGTGTGTGTGTGTGAAGGACACAAGCCACTGATTGATTGATTATTTGGTATACCGAGTCCACCGTAATAGGCGATCACAAGCCACTGCCTCCGCAGTAAATTAATATTGAAGCCTCTGCGCTCACCCCGCAGCATTTATCTGCTGAGGATGAGTGGCAGGCAACACCGACACAGGTCTCATCTTTAGACCCGTCAGTGAAACTTCTCTATAATCTTTTGGAGGGTTTTTGTCTTTCAGGAGTCCACTTCTTCAATAGAGTTAGTATCTCTCGGTTTCCAGAAGGAGCTGCTGAACCCGAATTCCAAAGGGTGGAGTCGCGTTCGGTGAAGATTTGAATTTTTGTACATACGTTGGGTGGAAAACAGGGTGAAAAGCAGGATAGTCAGGATGAGATTTTAGATTGACTGCATATTTTAAGGATAATTTGTCTTTTCTTTCTGACAAGGATGGTTCGTCTGCAGCTACGTAAAGGCTTTCTACCGGCGTGGTACGAAAGGCTCCGAGGCTGAGACGCAGTTGGAATTGAAGACGCTCTGTAGCAAACGACAAAATCGTTTACGTATAACGAGCAGTTTACATCTTTTTTTAGTCTCTGTTATTGAATTAACCGTAGGAGAGTTTAGATCGTGTCAGAGACCGATGGAGGTAGAGGAGGGACTCTTTATCTGCTCCCCACCCTGTGGTTTTAATTAGATTTGAGTGCTTTTTGGCACTTTTTTCTGATATATAATGTGGGGAATAAGAAGTTGTTTTTTGTAAACTTTTATGATGACGCCTTACATTTCTGCTTTTTTTTTCTACATGTATTCTTTGGCTGCAGCCGATGAAGAGATAAAGATCCCTGTGAAATATAATATGGGAGTTGGAATCATAACCTGCGATATTGGTAGTGGTGTGAAGTGCTAACAAAAGAACTAAACATAGAGGATGGAGGAAATAGGCTGGAATGAAACTTGGAAAACATAGTTCAGAAAGTGTGTAGCAGACCGAAGTAGAAGGAGGAATAAATGTTAAGGGTGCTGGATTGGCACTGGAGGCAATTTTGGACGATCAGGAACTTCATAAAGTGTTGAAATAGAAAATAAATATCAAAGATGGAGAAGAGAACTGTATTTTCTGGACCATAACCTTCAACTCTTAGAGATTTGCGAGTGACTGAATCACAATAAAGGATCAAACTGTAAAAACGTGAAAAGGACTTTCGCATGCAAAGAGGGACTAATGAAATAGGAAATTCAGTAGATGAATCCATGGTGCTATAAGGAAAGAAAGAGAGAGAGAGAGAGAGAGAGAGAGAGAGAGAGAGATAGAGAGAGAGAGAGAGACCAAAAACTCACCACTTATGACAGACATCAAAACAGGGTGTGAAACACTTTGTTCGAGAAGAGGGACGGAAATATGGGAGTTGGAACCCATACATTAGTCTTGAACAAGAGACAGGATTGTGTAGCATAGGGGTAAAAGGTAGTTATTTGCAGGTGGGAGCCTTAACACAAAATATATTAATATTAATTTTAAAGTACAAAAGGTGTAAAACATTGTTTAGAGTGGATGTAACTTACGATAATTGGTAACGGTATGCAGTAAATAGAATTTTATATAAATAAAGAAGGAAATACCTTTAACTGCAACTTAGTAAACATGGATCAGATTGATTATTAATTTTGGTATACCCAGTCCATCGTAATAGGCGATCTCAGGGTCTCTAATCTAGCATGGCGTTTTTCCTTCTATTTCTTATCCCTCTATTTCTTATCCTTCCTTACTTATTCATCCAACTGTGAGTCATCGTATAAAAAAAAATAGTTCAAAAAATGTGTGTAAAATAAGTATATATACAACAGGTTAAAAGAGGCTCGAATATTAAAGTTGAAATCAAGCGAGGTTTAGGTACAATGTACTTTATACAATGTTTACAATGAGAGACACGGACTGATATGGGAATTGGAACCCATAAACGACAAAGGAACAAGGTTGAAGTAAAGGTTTATGTAAAACATTATTTTGAACAAATAAGACGGATTTTCATAACGGGAGTTGGAACCCACATTCCTCACGATATATTGATATACCGGTATGCAATGCAGTGAATAGAATTGAATGTGAAGGAAGGAGGAACAAGCTTGAATTGAAACTTCAGATAACATACATCAAAATGTGTGAGAGAGGCCAAAAAAGAAGAAAGGAAGAAAAGGATAATGGTGTATGGTCGGCACTGAAATGTGCGCACTTAGACACAGAAATCGTGAATTTCTTCAAGAATTGAAAGATTTTAAATAGAAAATATGTTTTTAAGATGGTGGAAGCAAGTTGTAATAAATTATACAGGCCAGAACCAACTACTCTGGATATTTGAGAATGATTGAAATAATCCGTAAAGAACTTACGAATAAAGGAGAGAAACCGTGATATGGGAGTTGAAACCCATAACTCACGATGTATAGAGCTGAAATTCAGTAAGTAGTATTAAAATTAAAGGATGGGGGAGATAACAGGAGCTGTAACTAAAATCATAAATCAGAATGTTTGAAAGACTCTGAAATAGAAGAAAGAACTAAAACTTAAAGATCGATGGTCGACACTGAACATGCGGATTATGACATAGAAACCTGGAATTTATTCAAGTATTGCAATATTTGAAATAGAATCTAATCTATAGGATAGACGAAAATTGTATTATATGGAGCAGAACACATTGCCCTGCATACTTTAGAGTAATAGAATGAGGAGGAAAAATCAAACGGGTTGACGTGGGAGGGACTCACGAATGAGAATTGGGTCCAATACTCGAGATCAAATGAAACACAGTAACAGGATAAAGGAGAGTGATTGAAACAAAAGACTGGACCCCATAACTCAGGATTCAGCAGGAATAAAGGCGAGAATATGGGGATGGAGTTAAAGTGTTGAGCTGCATTAAACAGACAGAATGTCGAAGATGGTCGAGAGAACTTGTAATCTGTGTTGGAGAAAATGGCGTTAAGTGTAACTGTTCAGGATAGAGGACTGATTGAAACATGAGACGGAGTCCATACATTTTGTCTGCAGCTTGAGATAGCAGGGGATACAGTGAAGAACTAAGTTCTATATACGGGGAGGGAGCCCAGAACATACAATATAATATGAAAATTGGAGTATAGTATGTGTAACACAATGTTTGGAATGGAACAAAGAGGCTCTGATATTAGAGCTAAAAGCAAGCGAGGTTGAGGTACAATGTACTGTAGATAACTAAACAACTTTTATAATGAGAGATACGGACTGCTATGGGAGTTGCAACCCATAACTCACGATAAATGAACGAGGTTGAAGTGCAATTCAATTTATGTTAAACATTATTTAGAACAATTATTATTGTTTATGACAATGAGAGTTGGAACCCACAAAACTCACGATATATTTGGTACCGTAAACTGCAGTAATTAGACCTGAATGTAAAGGAAGGAGGAACAAGCTAGAACTGTAACTTCAAATAACATAGATCAAAATGTGTGAGAGAGGCCAAAAAAGAAGAAAAGGATAATGGTGCATGGTCGACACTGAAATGTGTGAGTTTAGACACAGAAATCGTGAATTTCTTCAAATATTGAAAGATTTTAAATAGAAAAATTAAGAGTTTTTAAGATGGTGGAAATAAGTTGTCATAATTTATGTGGGTCAAAACCACTACTCTGGGTATTTGAGAATGATTGAAATAGTCCATGAAATACAGGAGAAGATCCTTACTAGTATGAAGAGGAAAAGAGAGAGGATGAGAGAGATAGAGAGAGAGAGACAGAGAGACAGAGAGAGAGAGAGAGAGAGAGACATAGAAAGAGAGAGGGGATACCTATAAGTCAATAAGTGAAAGAGATTGCAACAAAAGATTTCAAACCTAGTGCGTCGGGTGGTGCAAAAGGCTTTAAATATGACTATGACAGTTGGGACCCACAGGCAGGACATAGCAGCACCAATAAAACAAAGCAGGTGTAAAACATGTTCAGGATAAAGAATAGTGGATGAAACATGGGAGTTGGAACACATAACTTAGGCTACACCAGGAGACATGCTAGTGTAGCATGGCGGAGAAAGGCCGCTATGAGGATGAAACCCATAATAGACAATGAAATATATGAAGAATGTTGAAAAATTGCGGATTAGAACACATAAATCGGGAATTTCTGAAAGTGTTAAAATACATACAATTAAAAACCAATGTTTTGGATGGTGGGAGGAACTGGGGCAGGACCCACAACTCTGGAGTTAGTGAGTGATTGAATCAGGATGAAGAATCAACTGTGTTCACGTGGGATGCACTTACGAATAACAAGTGAAACCCATACATGGGACAACATGAAATACAACAGAAAATCCATAGTAGTGGGAGGAGAGGAGAAAGAAAGAAAGAGGAGAGAGAGAGAGAGTGCGAGACCATTAACTCATGATGAATAACAGAGAATGGAACATGGATGTAAAACAATAGTGCTCAGAGTGGAGAAAAGTGACTTAAACATGGGAGTTAGGACCCATAACTCAGGCTGCACCAGGAAACACTATATAGTAGCATGGAGGGAGAAAGACCGTTATATGAGAATGAAACCCATAATACACGATACAATATGTAAACAAGGTTGAGAAATCGTAGGTGTAAAACTATACAACAAATTGGGTTTGAAAACAATAACTTAGTGTCTATGACCTGAGCAAGATTGAAGTACAATATAATTATGGAAATCAATGTTTTTATTAAAATAGGGGAAAGAAACTGTGATATGGGAGTTGGAACCCATATCTCGTAATATACCGGTGTGAAATTCAGTTAATGAAATTGAGAGTAAAGGGTGGAGGAAAAATCAGGAGCTGATACTCCTGATAATTGACAGAGATCGAAACATGGATGTAATATTTAGGATAGAGGAGATTGACTGAAACATGAGTTAAAACACACAACTTAGATTGCACCAGAAGATAGTTTAGCGTTTAAAAGAAAGACCCTTATGTGAGGATAGAGCCAATAACACATAATACATTTGAACAGGGTTGGAGTATACTGGGTTTACAACAATGTTGAGAATGGGGTAACGGTGATGCTGTATTGAAGTTGAAAATAATAACCTACGGTATACGTGCAAAGGGGGGTTAGAACCCATAACTCAATATAAATATATTGTTACAGGTATGAAATGTAGTTCAAAGAATTAAACCCAGAGGATGGAGGAAAGAGCTTGAGTGTAATTTGGAAAACATGGATCAGAATGTGTGAGAGAGACTGAAATAAAAAAGGACTAAAAGTTAAAGGTGCAGGATCGGCACTGAAATATGCGAATTTGGACAGAAAAATAGGGAATTTCTTAAAGTGTTGAAATACCTTAAATAGACAGAATGGCTAAGGCATTGGAGAAAACTTGTAGAAAAAAAATAATGACTACTTGGCATGAAAAAAAAAACCTGAAATTGTACCATGTGCTACCACAGCAAAACTGAATTCACTAAGTGTTGACCACATTGATATTGGTGACGAAATTGTTAATTTTTCGTGTAAAGCCAAAAATCTGGGTGTTTATTTAGATAGTGAACTGTCCATGGAAGCCCAAATTAATCACATTTGTAAAGTGACATATCTTGAACTGAGAAAAATTGGCCAGATTAGATCATACCTTGACCATCATGCTACCCAGAAACTTGTTTCAGCCTTTATACTATCTAGGCTTGACTACTGTAACTCCATTCTTGCTGGCCTACCGTCAGACAAATTAAATAAACTGCAGCGAATTCAGAACAGTGCTGCCAGGCTTGTTTTGAAAAAATCTAAGAGAGACCATACTTAATGAGCTTCATTGGCTCCCAGTTAAGGCCAGAATTGAGTACAAACTAGCCATTCTTTGCTTTAAAAGCCTTAATTGTAATTTTCCATCGTACATATCAGACCTCCTCACTCCATACACACCCTCTAGAGCACTAAGATCAAGCAGCTCTAATTTATTAAGCACATCGAGAGTGAAGCTTAAATGTTATGGTGAGAGAGCATTTTCCTTTATTGGCCCAAAAGTTTGGAATTCCCTTCCTAGTGACATCAGGGAAATAACAAAATTAGATCAGTTTAAAAGTAAACTTAAGACACATCTTTTTACAAAACATTTTCAATCCTAGTCACCAGTGTGGATGTTAGGTTATGTTTCTATTGTGTATTTTGCTTATGTTGTATTAGTTGTATGTAAGTGGATGAATGGATTAACATTGTAAGGCGCCTAGGGCCCACATTGTGGGGAGTGGGCGCCCTATAAATGCCATTATTATTATTATTATTATTATTATTATTATTATTATAACTATTATTAATTTTTTTTTCTTATTATTATTAGATTGACTAATTAGTATTATTATTATTGTTATTATTATTACTATTATTATTAAAAAGGCATCTGGGTTTGGTTCTTGTTAATGATGGGACATTATTAGTGACTTGTTATCTATAATATCTTTCAGTCTCTTCAACATTTTCTGATTGACTTTGTAAAATTGTTTACGCTAACGGGTGTAGCGTTCTCGGAATCGGCTGTTTCCTAGAAAATTCGATATACTGTCAGAGTTGGTTGAGGCTTAGAAGAGAAGGGTCGAGTAATGTTAAGTATGTGGACTAGAGTCTAGAAGGTTCTGTAATGTATTCGAAGGACCTGGAACGGACCAAGGAATGTCTAGATCTGTGTGTTGCGTATGTAAGAGCAGAGTGCGATATAGATTGATGCTCTTTGGAGAGTGAGAAATGTTCATACTCTGTGCTTATGCTATATGCTCGTGTTGTAATATGTTGCACTGAACGTTTTAATTTTTATGTTTAGACCCATAAAAGTTCTAGATAGATTATCGATTATTAATTTAGATCTAGACATTTTAGCTGTATTCTTAACCCTGAGACAGGGTGTTTACTTAAGTTAAATTGTACGTTTCCACAAAGGATTTCTAGTATAAATTACAATTTTGTTAATGTTGACAAGATAGTGTATCCGACTCATCGTGAATATAGTCAACAAATTGAACTAAAACACTAACAGAGACTCGTTTTATCGAACCAACGCCACAGGCTCCTACGCAGGAAGCCACTGAACAGGAGTAGACTTCAGAGATTTTGTTACAATCCTCATTGATTGTCTCAGTTTTGTGTCAATAAGCTGAGTGTGTGAGCGTTGGGCCCATTCAGCGACGCTGTAGCACAGAGCTAGAGTAGATCTGTTCTCAGGACTGTTTGGAATGCTCTCCAAGATTTTCCCTGACAGCGTTCTTACAAGACAGTTCCTTTTAGCGCCCATTTCAAGCGCTCACTAAGGCCATCCATGTTATGACAGTTCGTTTTGATTCTTTTGAAACCAAAATCAACAGCATAGAAAAGAACGTTCAGCAAGTAACAACAATGGCCTCAGATCTTCAGTCACAACTGGAAAATCTTGCTAGCCAAAACGCTAAGCTCAAGGAAGAACTCTAGAGTTAGGGCAAAACTAGAAAAGTTAGAGAGCAAAATTGAAGATCTCGAGGCACGCTCTCGCAGAAACAATCTAATAATTCTCGGTCTACAAACCGAAAAAGAAAAGGGACTGAAAACATGAGAAGACTGAGATCATTTATTCGTCAAAACTCGAATAGACAAACTGGGGATCGAGGACACCAAGATTGACCGTGATCACTGTCTGCACAGCGGAAAAAACCGGCCCGATAATCGCACGCTTCTCGTACTTTAAAGATCGTGAGGCACTCCTTAAATTATGAACGAACCTCAGAGACACAGAGATTTCTATTCAAGAGAACAATACTCCCAAAGTCTGGGACACTAGGAAAAGGCTAAACCATTTTCTGTCGCGCCCAAGAGACGAAGGGAAAAGAGCGATCATTGTATATGACCATTTAAATGTAAGAAGAGGAAAAACTCAAAGCTTTTCACCGAAAACAACTGAGAAAAGTGATGGATATAAAATACCCACTGTGCATAATATGTGAAGATAAGCCCATATCTACACAAGCTCTAGAAAGCAGATGGCGTCTATTCAGGTATAAGAAGCAGCAACGAAATTCTTACAAACAAAGCTATGGATACATATTTCAAAAAAAAGAAGGCAAACGTTTTCGAGGCAGGCCCATCACAACAATGCAATTACACTGAACAAGGACTTATCTCGCCTGCAGACACACTTCAACTTAAAAATAAGTTACATTTAGATGAATTTCGTTCAACAGCACAAGACAGACAAAAATGGAAACAACTTACAACTAAAATACAAGAAGCTGCCGAGGCGTCCCGGATGGAGAACCAGGATGCGAAAGGCGATTAATGAATGAATGAATGATGATTTAAATGTAAATGTGAGGAAGATACAACCCCTGCTGACGATCTCTGCTTATTTCAAAATAGCATTATAGGACTGCAGAGAACGTTAAATGGTTTAAAGACTTTTGCACCACATTGGGAATGAAAATCAATACAAAGTAAAATACTAGTTTTTAGGCTTCGTCGCCGCAGCATAGCACAATCAGAGTGTCACACCAACAGAGGTGGCAGAGGCGAGGCTCTATAACAACTGTAACTGAGAGCAGCCCTCCGATGATGAACTCGAGCTGCTCCAGTCTCCTCCCTCTGCTGACGAGATCCTGAAAGCCGTCGACAGGACTGGTACGCTACTCCAGACAGTCCTGTCCGAGTCCATACCTGTGGGATTCCGTCCACCTGGAAGAAATCTAAGACCGTCCTCATCCACAAAAAGGGGAGTACCGAGGACCCCAGCAATTTTAGACCCATCTCGCTGTTGAGTTTGCTATACAAGCTCTACTCCGGCGTTCTAGCACAGTGTTGGGATATCATTTCCTAGGTTATGAGAAATATTGTTAAACATAATTGTAATTTTATACTTTGAATAGTATTTTGTAAATGTCATTGTTTACTTTGTGTAGGTGTATATATCTGCGTCTATGTGTGTGTCTTTGAACCTGTTCTGTGTTTGTTAAGTTTTGTGTGTTCATGATCTGTGTTCATTGTGAACGTTTGTCGTGTATTGTCAGTATTGCTCATTCTAGAAATTTTCGAATTTTCGAATGTAGCACTATACATTGAAGTCGCATTTTGGATCTCGTCACTTGGTCTCTGATTGATTGCAGCTGTTTGACATATTTCCAATTGTAAGTACCTTTTTTTTATTGAAGTTGTTAATTTGTCATGCACTGGACTGACGGTATGCCATGTGATTGAGTGATCAGAGATCAGGTCCTATTCCTGTCTGGAGTAGTATGTCCTGGTTAAGTATACCCTTCTCCCTCTATTAAGGTACGTTGAAGTTTATGTTGTATTTCATATTTAATCAATGTTGTAGAAGTATAAAATTTAGAGATAAATAAGACATTGTTATATTTTACAAGTGGAAAGTATGTATCTCATCTGAAATGAACACTGTTGTAAATTTATATGATTCAATTCTTTATTTGATTCGATCAGTGCAGTCAATGTGTTTGTTCCATAATTTGTATTTATAATTGTGACTAACTACTCAGTTATAATTCGCTAACACATCCCTGAGGTATGTCCTAACACACAGAGACTGACCAAAATTGCGACAACCCACAGGTGGTTATCGGCGGAAAAAAGGACTTTCTGCCGGGCATCCGTGGGATATAGTAGCACAGATTCCTCCAGCAGACTGCCATCGACGAGGCAAAGAACAAACAAGTGTGCCCTACCATCGCCTGGATAGACATATCAATGCATTGGGGCCCATCCCACACCCGGCTGTTTGACAGAAGCTCACAGACATCTACACCGACAACCAGAGGGAATTTTTGAGCAGGAAAACGTGGGGGCCCACCCAGTGACCGTATTGCGATAGAGCGATGGATTATCCCCCATCATGTTTAATCTCGCAAGCGAGCCCCTCGTCAGATTGGCAAAGGAAGTCCATAGAATCGAAGTCTTCGACAGGACCGTCCGGAACACGACCTACGCGGACGACTCGGCCGTGCTAGGCCGGACCCCTGCCGAAGTCCAGCACACTTTGGACCGCATGGACACCGTCGCCACCAAGATCGGCCTGCGGTTCAACCCAAGAAAGTGTGCCTCCCTGACCTTCCGAGGAGGAATGGTGTTCCCTGCCTCCGAACTCAGGATCCAGCAGGGCGCAATCAGAGCACTGGAGGAGGACGACATGGAGGTCTACCTGGGCATCCCAACCGGAGCGAAGCTTCTCTACCGCCCAGGCACAGACCTCCCCCACAAGATGAATCGCCTCCAGGAGTCTCTACTGGTGCCCTGGAAGCGCTGTAGTCCCAGGTGCTGCCATCATTGTCTCACCACCTGGCGTCTGGGAGGGTCAAGAAATACATCATACGGGAGTTCGATGACTAGACGCGCCACTTGTTAAGAAACGTGGTTCGAGTTCCCGTATCGACCTCCCGGGAGTTCTTACACGCCGAAAGAAGGACAGGAGCAATGGCAGTCACGCCACTAGTGGAAGACGCCGACATCTGGACCGTAGCGTGCGCCACACAGCTCCTGAGCTCGGAGGACGACGTGATGGCTCAGATGTCCTGGAGTCAACTGAGGGACACGATCACCAGCGGTCTCAGTCACCACCTCAACCCAGAAGATGACATTTATGTCGATGCCTTCCTCATCGGAGACCAGAGAGGCGGACTAATAAAGAGCTTAACGCATTTGGGCTTCAATTAATTTACTTTTGTTAACTTCCTCAAATTTTCTTTCTAAGTGGCAGAACATAACGTGCATCGCAAACAAAGTGACATCGGTGGTGTCTTATCTCGCCTGCAAACAGACACACTTTAACTTAAAAATAAGTTACATTTAGATGAATTTCGTTCAAAAGCACAAGACAGACAAAAAATGAAACAACTTACAACTAAAATACAAGAAGCGGCCGAGGCGTCCCGGACGGAGAACCAGGATGCGAAAGGCGATTAATGAATGAATGATGATTTAAATGTGAATGTGAGGAAGATAGAACCTCTGCTGACGATCTCTGCTTCTTTCATGATAGCATTATAGGACTGCAGAGACCGTTAAATGGTTTGAAGAGTTTTGCACCACATTGGGAATGAAAATCAATACAAACAAAAGTAAAATAGTTTTTAGGCTTCGTCGCCGCAGCATACCACAATCAGATTCACACCAACAGAGGTGGCAGAGGCGAGGACTACAACAACTGTAACTGGGAGCAGCCCTCCGATGACGAACTATGGCTGCTCCAGTCTCCTCCCTCTTCTGACAAGATCCTACGGCGACTGAAGAAGACAGTCAACACTTCCCGGGCATGGAAAAAATAGAATGGCGACACCTGAAAGCCATCGACAGGACTGGTTCGCTACTCCAGACAGTCCTGTCCGCCGTCCATACCTGGGGGATTCCGTCCTCCCAAGACTGCCCTCATCCACAAGAAGGGGAGTACCGAGGACCCCAGCAACTTCAGACCCATCTCGCTGTTGAACTCGCTATACAAGCTCTACTCCGGCGTTCTGGCATAGAGACTGACCAAAATTGCGACAACCCACAGGTGGTTATCGGCGGAACAAAAGGGCTTTCTGCCGGGCGTCAATGGGATACAGGAACACACATTCCTAGATCCTCCTACAGACTGCCATCGACGAGGCAAAGAACAAACAGGATGACCTCACCATCGCCTGGATGGACCTTACCAACGCATTTGGGTCCATCCTAAATCCGGTCCTGGAGCAGCTGTTCCAGATCCTCCCAATCTCAGAAGCTGTTCACCAGAATCTCACAGACATCTACACCAACAACCAGAGGGAATTTGTGAGCAGGAAAACGTGGAGGCCCACCCAGTGACCGTATTGCGACAAGGCGATGGATTACCCCCCCCCCCAAAAAAAATCATTTAATCTGGCAAGCGATCCCCTCGTCAGATTGGCAAAGGAAGTCCAGTGAATTGACGTCTTCGACAGGATCGTCCGGAACACAACATACGCCGAAAACTTGGCCGTGCTAGGCCGGACCCCTGCCGAAGTCCAGCCCACTTTGGACCGCATGGACACCGTCGCCACCAAGATCGGCGTGCGGTTCAACCCAAGAAAGTGTGCCTCCCTGACCTTCCGAGGAGGAATGGTGTTACCTAGAATGATGTTTCCTGTTTACCTGGGCATCCCAACCGGAGCGAAGCTTCTTTACCGCCCAGGCACAGACCTCCCCCACAAGATGAATCGCCTCCAGGAGTCTCTACTGGCGCCCTGGCAGAAACTGGAAGCGCTGCGGTCTCAGCTGCTGCCATCCCTGTCTCACCACCTGGCGTCCGGGAGGGTCAAGAAAGATCTACTACGGGAGCTCGATGACTAGACGCGCCACTTGTTAAGAAACGTGGTTCGAGTTCCCGTAGCGACCTCCCGGGCGTTCTTTCACGCCGAAAGGAGGATAGGAGGGATGGCAGTCACGCCACTAGTGGAAGATGCGGACATCTGGACCGTAGCGCGTGCCACTCATCTCCTAAGCTCGGAGGACGACGTGGTGGTTCAGATCGCCTGGAGTCAGCTGAGGGACACGATCACCAGCGGTCTCAGCCACCACCTGCAACCCGAAGATGACATCCATGTCGATGCCTTCCTCAGCGGAGACCAGAGCGGCGGACTGTACAGCTTCCGCCACCACTCGACCCGGTCCAATATATTGACACGAGCCCGTCAGGCTGCCTCTCGTCTGCACTGTCGGATCGACGCCTCTAGCGAACAACCTTCTATTACCGCAGAGGAAGTCTCCACAGTGCCAGCGAAGGCAGTCAAGTCCCTTAGGCTCTTGTCCAGAGAACGATGGACAGCCAAGTTCCTGGAAGCTCCAGTACACGGCCGAGTAGCTCGAGGTCTGGACCTGGAAAAGAAGACGAAGGACATTACGCACCTCGTGTCCTCCAGGTCCAGCCTCTCCTTCACAGCATGGAGCTACTGGGCCAAGCCACGCGTGAACGGACTGGCTGTCCGAGGCGCCCCCGGGTCGACAGCACCAGACAAGCTGTGCAGATTCTGACGCCTGAAGTTTGAAACAACTAGTCACGTGGTCTCCGCTTGCCAAGTCCACCTCCCCGAGATGGCATCCTTGCTTATATTTAAATGTAAATGTGAGGAAGATACAACATTTCAAAATGTTTGCTGGAACATTCAAGGTCTACAGTTTAAACTATACAATGGTTAATTTATTAACATGTGTAACCAGTATGACATTGTGTCCTTTAATGAAACTAACTCATGCACGGAAGATTTCATTAAGAAACTTTCAGGTAATGAAACCCACGTTGCTTATCGCAAAGAATGTAATGGTGGTGGGGTGGTATTAATTGTTAGGAAACAGATTGCTAAATTTTTTTAATCTAGCGTGTGTGAAAGAAGGATGTATCTTCTTGTTGGTTAAATTAATTTTTTTAACTGACAATTGATGTTTGCTTTTGTGTATATACCAGATAAATATTCCCCTACCAACAATGAAAAGCTGGTTACAGGCATGCGTTATTTCAACAGTGGTTCGAGCGTGTTGAAGATATGCACAGCCGAGACACTAGACTTTTTTCAGCCAGACAATATTACTTCTTTTGTAGGTGGTCTTGAGGGGTGTGATTTTATTTCTGAAAGACATTCTGAGACAGAGGTTATCAAAGGTAGAGAGACAAAAGATAAATAGATTAACGCATTTGGGCTTCAATTAATGCACTTTTGTAAACATAGAATTTTCATTCTAAATGGCACCATTGACCAACCCATTGAACCCGAAGTAGTGGTAACTACTTTCAATAGGATTCATGGAATGATAATCGCGCTGAAGAATATTCATTCAATCTAAAAGAAGAGTTAGTCACAGAGATGAACTCAGTGATTTAATATGTGAAGAAATTGTTGATGAAGTAATGTGTTAGGATAGCATTTCCTAGGTTATATTTTGAATAGTGTTTTGCAAATGTCATTGTTTACTTTGTGTATGTGTATATATCTGCGTCTATGTGTGTGTCTTTGAACCGGTTCTGTGTTTGTTAAGTTTTGTGTGTTCATGATCTGTGTTCATTGTGAACGTTTGTCAGTGTTGCTTGTTCTGGAAGTTTCGAATGTGACACTTTAATTTGAGATCGCATTTTGGATCTCGTCATTTGGTCGGGTCCTATTCCTGTGTGGAGTAGTATGTTCCGTTTAAGTGCGTTGAAGTTTATGTTGTATTTTTAATCAATGTTATAGAAGTATGTTTCTCATCTAAAATGTAAATGTATATGATTCAATTCTATTCAATAAAACTCTCGATCAGTGCAGTCAATGTGTTTGTTCGATAATTTGTATTTATAACTCGCTAAATAATCCCTGAGTTATGTCCTAACATATCTGAAGGGGACACTAAACATAAAAAGTAGATTATATCAAAACATAAAAAATAGAAGAATTAATAAGTAAAAGAATAAATAAGTCATAAAAAAAAATTATTTGTCTATTTTGATATACGACCATGTCTCTAACGTGATTTTTGTCTTTGTCGAGTCGAACAGGTGCTTACGAAGTTATGATGTTTATTTTGTGCTAATGTCATCTCGATAGTGAAAATACAAACAAGAGTGAGTCGTCACACCTGAGTAAGTTTTTCAACGAATATCTACACATTCAACTAAAATGGGATTTGAGGTAAGTGTATTTGTGTGTGTGTGTGTGTGTGTGTGTTTAATGTGGAGATTAGATACTATTACTTGTGACAATATTGTTATTTGATATTCGAATTGGTTGATCTCTTCTGCCTTTGAAAGACAGTTTTAAAGGTTGTTTGAAAATGTTGAACCACGTTTTCTTGTTCTATTGATTTTACGAGTTGGTTGACCATTTAATTTTGTGATTGGAATTTTCGTGGTGTTGAAGTCTGAGATTTTGTACCTTTGAAAGACAGTTTTAAAGGTTTGTTGTTTGAAGTTTTGAGATACGATCTCGGTTGTTTATTGTGTTTTACGGAAGTCGTTGGGCTATAAGTTTGAGGTGACGTCGTGTTAAAATTGAATTGTTGTGCCTTTGGAAGGTCGTTAAAGGTTGTTTTTGAGCTAATTGGAGAAGAGTTTCTCGTATTGATTTTTTGAATCAATTAGACTGATTTGATACTTTGAATTAATGCGTTGTTGATATTGGTGGAATCATACACCTTTAAGTTATACAGTTGTGAAGATTGGTGTTTGGGTACATTGGTGTACGTGACAATTGGTGTCATTAATTTTTAAGGCCGTTTGGGCAGGTTATTTATCATTGGTTCATTGAATTTCTTTTTGTTTTAATTTCTTCTGTATTAATATATTATGTTCTTTTCCTTGAGCGTTTGTGATTCATTCATTTTTCGCTTAAGAGTCTTTTCTTTTTGTTTTTTTTTTGTGTGTATCTATTGTTTTCTAACATAACGTGTGTTTAATTGTTACAAGGGTTGTACGTGACTGAAGGTCCCTTTTCCAATATTTATTGGTGGTTTAAAAAGGAGACATTCTTTGTAACGTATTCTTTACACGGTGTGAGTGTGTGAGATGTGTTGATGTCGATCTGTGGGTTTTTGTTTTAGTCGGTCAAATGAGTTGTTTTGTTCTACATGTTTAATAAATTTCGGTTTATCGGATGATATTTATTAAATCTTAATTTGATTATCTCATTTTCGTTCTGTTTAAACGGGAACTTGTCATTTATCTTAATTATATTGTTGAATTTGGCATTGTCATTCACTTTGCTATTATGTGTCGTTTCCTCTTTTTGCTTGTATTACCATGTTGTAAATACGTTATGTCAAATTTAAAAAATGCACTGATCGTCATTTTTTTTCCGTTTCTCTTTACAGTTGGTTATTGTAGTCCATTGTCTTTTTTTTTTTGTTAATAGTGTTTAATATGAATAGTTGTCAGTGATTGCATTTATTGCTCAGGTTGAATTGTACTTGACATTTATTGTTGAGGACTCGTCGTTTGTTCTAAAGAAAAATAACACAGGTGACTCATCTGTGTGTATAACGATAGTTTGTATCTTACGTTAATCTAAAAACATCGAGTTAAAATTGAATATTATATGCGGTGTAATACATGAATTATATCTTTGTTATTGTTGCATGGTGTGACATTGTACAAATTGGTTCAATGAGCCCTACAAATAAAACAGCTGTAATCGCTGTGTAATAAATACTCATATTATTTATATATCATAGGAACACTGAATTACTCGTACAGGCTCAGTGCCATATGAAATTTTTACACACTCTATGAACACAGCACATCAAATAAATTATCCAGTGTCTGGATGAAAATGAAAATATTTAAAGTGTGTCAACTAAAGTTGTTGACATAATGCAAGCTTGTTGTTTTATTACAAAACAACCACGCGATTTGAATATATAAGATGAATATCGGTTGTGTACTTTTTAATTGACTGTGAACAGTCGTAATACTTCTTCACAAATTCGTGAAAGGGAAACTTAATATTTGATTAACCAAACGATAAACAAACCATAAGTACATGTGGTGAAAAAAATGTATTATCTTATTTGAAAATGTACCGTTAACAAATCACAATGGACTTGTACGAAACAATTATGAGTTTGGCGGAAAATTAAAGGTCCCACAAGAAAACATTCTAGAGTGGGTCCAAAATAGAGTTGAAAAAGAAGCAAAACTTCAAAAAGAAAAAGAAGAAGCAAAACTTAAAAAAGAACGAGAGATAGAAGAAAAATGTATTCAGAGGGAAGGGGAGAAACAAAGACTTGAAAATGAAAGAGAAATGGAAAAGCGTCGATTTGAAATCGAAAGGCAGGATCGTGCAGAGGAACGCGAATTGAGGAGAGCAGAACTTGAGATTAAAAAACTTCAATGTGAGAAACCAGATAATTCTGGTGTGCCTTCCAAAGCTGGTGACCCTTTTGTCTCTAATAGACCTAGGATTCCAAAGTTATCACCACTTGATGACGTACATCTATATCTTGAAAGATTTGAACGCCATGCAAACGAGTTTTGTCCTAATAGTATGCATTGTGAAGGCTGCGTTATGTATGCGCAAAAATCTAGTGTTGAGCAGTTAATGTGAAGGAGACAAAAAACTTTTGACAGGTTATAGTTGCTGGACACATTAGTCACAAACAATATAAAAGACACGGCACTTGCAAAATAATGCTCAAACGCCAGTAGAATAATTATAGTCTTCAACGTGGAGGACTTCCTACTCCCAGATGAGCAATCGGTCTACGAAAATATCTTAACCTTTCTGCACTTAAAATGCTTTGAGCAAAAGACAGCATTCAAGCCAAAATACATTACATTCACTTTGATTTTGAAGTTGGCATGATTGATGTTTTTAAAATTAATGTGTCCTTGATAGACCGCCACTGCCAAGTGTTGAAGGCATGATTTGGTCTAGTAGTCTTAGATCCAGACAATGTCGAAGATGAACCCCACTTTACTGAGACGTCTGAAGCTCTAGAGTGGTGACAGGATCGACAGATTTTGTGTCTACTTGCACGACAACTTTTAAACGAAAAGCATCAAAATTTCCTCCGTTGGGATAGACAAGACACTCACCTCAGTACAAACAACGCACATTCCACATTGAAAGGTGTTTCAACGGCCCTCATCTAAAATCTTTGACTTTAATAACAAGCTTGATGAGGAGATTCGACATCGGACTGAAGTGCAACTAAGCCAAATATTGGCATCCATCCCATGGGAGTCAACCAGAAGACACAGTTTGAGTTAAAAGAGGCGCGATTCTTCAACAATAGCAAGAGAAGACCATAACAACTTTGGAATACCTTCGCTGCTTGGCTTACAGTGTGATGCTTATTAAAATGTCTCTGTACATAACTTTATACGCCTTTGATACGCATTTCACATTTCCAATACTTTATGTAACAATATGTGTGCTAGTTATAAGCAAGTCTATATAGTGCTGATGTTGGACGTTGAAATCAACTAAACTGAACCCAAGCCTACATCACTGAGTGAAAATTCCTAAATTTCAACCCATGAAGCCACATCCTATAATCGTAAATGTAAAAATGGTGACCGCTCTGATCATAGAGCCACCGCAAAAAAAGACGGCAACTTGTTCCATAAAACGCGACGAGGTCCAGAAAGCGCGCGCGACCACAACAACAACAACAATAACAACAACAACAACAACAACAACAACAACAACAACAACAACAACAACAACAACAGCAACAACAACAACAACAGCAACAACAACAACAGCAACAACAGCAACAACAACAACAGCAACAACAACAGGCACAACGTACATAAATATAATTTACAAAGTTTAAATGATGAGAAATATCCTTCTCCACCGGTGAGGAAAGCGCTTATACATTGCGAAAAAGTTTTTGCTTAAGTTGGCACTGAGAGAAAATAAATGCCGTGTCTCTCTCAAGTCTGTTTAGACGCACAACGTGACTTATCCCTGCCCTAACTCAGCAAGCTTTGAAGGCCAGCGTGTGTATCTGTGTTGATCAACTACTAATTTGCCAAAGGCAAAGGCAAAGGCAAAGGCAAGTGCAATTTTTAATAGACTTTTAGTCCATTAAAAGATAATTGAAATGTAACATCCGCGTAATTTAATTGAAAATCAACGCATACATTAGGGTGACACCGACCCAACGTGTGAAAGTGAAAATAAGCCTTACTGCGCAGCGTACCGCCTGGGTTACCGGAGATTGCCTGTATTGCGCTGAGACTTGACCGCATCTTGACACAAGTATCCCACTTCGGTTTTTAAAAAAAAACCCAAAGCGTTGGTCGATGTCCACGCTATCTAATATTTCTTGTTTGTTCATTCAATTTGATTTGCTGTCGAGTTTTTTTTTAACTAATCCTAGAATTTTTCTTTTTTTTTTTTGTTTACATTCGTCGTTGTCAAAAAATTAATTGCGCTAACCTTACTAAGAAATTGAAAAAATAAAATTTTGAAGACACAATTAATTCATGTTCATTGTATGTGGAAAAAACAAGTCTTCATAGTCATCAAACTTTTCGGGAATTCCATTGCTTCAGAGAGACAATAAAATTATCTAAACATCCCAGATTCATTTGTTTAATATATTTGTTCATTTGTTTGTTCACTGATATGATTAAAAATTCTAACAGTCATTTTCGTAAATATCAATAAATACACAGGCGCCTTTTTGTACCGAAAAAGACGTAATACTAAAACAAAGGTTAAAAATGATTTTTCTGTTAATTTTTTTTTTCAAACGAGGTACAGTGTGAATTTTCTAACGCACAAACCAATACTCTAGAATAACTTCTTTTTCAAACACTCCATGTAACTATGGGATACATACAAACGAGGTAAAAAGCTGGATATGAGTCGGAGGACGTCCTAAGGCAATGAAAAGATCACTAGAGGAGCCCTAAAGCTAAAATCCAAAAGAAATTGGAGTCTTGTGGTCACCCTAGCCTTACAGCAGATAATAGTTTTCTGGTGAACTTGAATTGCCCATTTCATGCAATGGACTTTCTTTTTTACCGAGTCGCCTTCCGCACTTTTAATTGTCAACTTTGTTAAGTTTTAATGTTGATGTTTATCAAGCGGTTGTGGAAGGTGCGCATGACTTGTCAAAGCATATCCGTGGTCTTTGGGAATGTGTGCATATTAAGGGAAGATGTGGATGTTGAGGGACTAATGGTACAATGCAAAGTACAGAGAACGATGTTGATGGTACTGATGGTGTTCAGAATGGTGTGGATGTTATGGATGTTGAACAGACTGGTGGAGTTGTGGAACGTGTAGCTGCTGAAGAGTGATGGTGTTTTGAAATGTTGATTGGACTAATCTTAAGAAACTAAATGAAAATTAACTTTTTGTGCGCAGTTATTATCTTTCAGAAACGTAATGGCAATATTGAAAGATTTACCAACTGACCCATACAAATACTTGTATGGATCCTCTGTGAATATGATTATTTCGTTGTACAATTTGATCTCCCCATCTCCACCAATCAGGACTTGAGATTCCATTAAGACTTTGATTAATGCCATTTTTTCAAGTGTTTGTAGAGAGTAAAGATGATAATTATGATTGTGGTATATGTTTATAACTTAATACAGTTATACGTTAATGTCATAAACTTTTACAAAGATTTGAAAAAGAAAAGTTTAACTCTAAAAACAGATTACAAAAATTATAAATTAGGAATGAAGAAACAAAACTTAGCTTGACTGAAGCCCCTTGACAGCAAAGTAGGAAGGCAGTCTTTATGGCAATTTCTGGTGTTGCTCAACACAATCGTGATCAGCCGACTTGGTGCTGGTGTGGAATCTGTGCACAAATAAAATAATTTAGTTATAAACCTTTGGCTGTTTCAGTCCTATATTTTTTCACCCAATGTTGCCTTAGTCATTCAAAGTGAAGTATTATATGGCAAGGTTTGATATAATATAAAAACACAACATTGTTATGAAAGTAGCAAGGTGTAGGAAGATGGAAATAATGTGTGTGTGAGTAATAGCAGCAGTAGCAGCAGCAGCAACAGCAGCAGCAGCAGCAGTAGTAGTAGTAGTAGTAGTAGTAGTAGTAGTAGTAGTAGTAGTAGTAGTAGTAGTAGTAGTAGCAGCAGCAGCAGCACCAACAGCAGCAGCAGCAGCAGTAGCAGCAGATGAGAAGTAGTACCAGTAACTGTCGATGATGATGACAACGACGACGACAGCGGGGGAGCTTGTAAGTGGTAGAAGGGTAGAGTGCTTGGCTTCAAACGGAAGGTACTCTGTTCGATTTCACGAATGAGCAAGTTTATTAGTCGGATTTTGCCCCCTACTACGAGCGTAGCTCTACTAGCTGGGCCGGTGTCAGTATAATGTGACCAGCTGCTCCATACTATTTCTCTGTGGCAACACGTGGCAACACGTACATTTGTCAGACCTTAGTCTTGGGACGCTTCGCAGTAAATGTTCCTCCCTGATGACGTAGAAGGTGTTTAACGAGTAGAACGTTTATATTCTTCGATCAACAATAATATATAATATTTTTTCATCCTACCGTAGAACTCACCTGGATTTTATCAGATTACATGATCGGTCGTGTCTTCTCTTCGCAGCGTCCATATCAAAATGGCTGCACCCTCGTGGTTTGGTTTTCTTACACACAGACTTAGGCTGAGTGCCTTAAACGATGAGCACAACACATTATGGGAGTCGACACAAAGACTGTGTAGACTTTTAGATACAATGGACGTATGGTACTCAGAGTGTGTTACGTCTCACGTGTGAGCTTTTTTCAGCACTGCCAATATTATTACAAAATTGTATGTTTTGCACGCATTTTCTTGATTTTTTTCTATAAATAATATAAATTTTGTAGGCTGGTTGGGTTGGCAGCTCTGATTTTGTTTGGTAGAACTAGAGACTCTACATAGTGAGAGGCTGAGACGTGTCATGAGCAGAGTTCACACTGCTATTGCTTGACACATGCTCACTCTATTGTTGTTTTTCAAATATAAGTACGTACGGTAGCAAAATCACCATACCATGATTTTTTTTCCAGAAAGTTAGAAGATCCAAATCTATAGTCCCTGGTTCTAGTAAAATAAGAAGGTCGCTTCGATCCATATTATAGGGCCCACAACACAAGTCTACATGAAATTTTCACTATTATTTTTCTTTTTCCCTAGTAAAACCTCAATCCAAAGACAACGCAGGGTACGGGAACAGCTCACATGTTGCTGTGTAGGATTATCAGGCTGAACAAAAAAAAAAATACCATAGAAGTATAGTTATATCTTTGAAAATTACTATTCCGTGAATTGCATAAAGATAAATTATGTTCGTCTTATTATAAACAGGTTGTCTCCCGTTTCGTCCATTCATTGATCTTGCACAAGGCGATCCATGCCATTGCCTTCAGGCTTTTCCTAACAACAAATCATAGATAAAAGATTTTACTTTGGTTTGTTGGTTTTTAAACGCATTCCGCCATGGCTACCGTCTGGCAAATTAATGTGAAGTCACAAGGATACAGACGGGGATGTATTTTTTTTTTTTTTTTTTAGTTATATGTATTAGGAAGTGGCTATTTACCCGGTAACCGCACAAATAGCCAAAAGGCTATTCCTCCGGTAACCGCATAAATAGCCAGAAGGCTATCCTCTGGCTATTCCTCCGACAGTCTTGGGTTGGAATTGCTTGGTGATCCAACTAAGATTGGTTGGAACAACTGTCTCAGGGCCATTATTATGATTTGTTTAAATCTGAAGGTGGTACCAATTATTATTATTATTATTATTATTATTATTATTATTATTATTATTATTATTATTATTATTATTAT
>RQTK01000302.1:112758-122758 GCA_003991915.1 Elysia chlorotica
CTCTCTCTCTCTCGCTCTCTCTCTCTCTCTCTCTCTCTCTCTCAGACCTAATCGCTGTTAAGAGAAAAGCAAAAAAGCAAAGCCTAGGTCGCCTTGAGGGGATTTCCGACTGGCCTGTGACGAGAGAAGGGGGTTGGGGACTGAGAAAAGTCGGCATCGCCTCCAGTTGTGTATACATGTGTACAGTACATTGCGTGGCTGTGTGTGGATGATTACAATTAAGGTTCTCAAGAAAACTGCACGCTGTAGATCCCGTGGTGGTAAAGGATATTTATCTGACTAAAGATTACATGCATTAGATTTATATTGTTCCAGTGATAAACAAAAACATTTTTATTATAATCTCGTTTGGCTTGGTTCATCGATATTAATGAGGTAGGTGATGTTAAGGCAAGCATTATGTTTTTACTTTGCTGTTTGTTGTTGTTACTGTTGTTGTTGTTGTTGTTGTTGTTGTTGTTGTTGTTGTTGTTGTTGTTGTTGTTGTTGTTGTTGTTTTTCTAGTTATTGTTCTTGTTTCTAGTTGCTGTTTTGGGCCGTAAACTGACACTGGTTATAAACTTAATGAGTGCATCCATCCATTGCTACTTTTGCTATCAGTGCTTGCATCCTACAAATGCCATTCTATATGCTGAACAAGTTTACTTAGTTATCTCAATGTATATGGGATTGCTTTAGTTCATCGCCCTACCGGAATTACCATTTTGGTGTCAAGATAGATTCATTTACATACATGTATTTATGTGTTGTTGTTGTTGTTGTAGTTTGTTCTTTTTTATGAGATTCTTTGTAATGTCTTTAAAAATGGAAGATCAGACAGTTCATGGCTATAGATCTAGTAATGCGACATGACTTCTTGCTAAGTAGAGGACCCTCACCTATGCATGGAGATCTCCCCGCGAGAGAGAGAGAGAGAGAGAGAGAGAGAGAGAGTGAGAGAGAGAGAGAGAGAGAGAGAGAAGGGGGGAAGAGCAAGAAAGGGAGATGGACAGATAAAGGGAGAGAGAATGAAAGAGAGAGAGAAAGCGTGGATGCGGGGTGTCTGGTGTGACTCTTAAGATAAGTACAACATGCGATTGGTGTTTGACTCAAGACTCAATAATATTTTCATTTCTAATAATTCTTGCACAACGAGAACAGTATTCGATAATAATATATTCTCATCGATAGGAAAACAAAATTATCTCCTGGACCCTCATGGAAGTTCCTTAATGGCGACAGGCTATATAGTGGACGTGCGCTAATACTATGGTCTGACAAATTTGCGCTCTGCCATACATAAACAGCGTCTCTGTCACCCAGTTACATATTACATGTACTGACACCGAGCATGTGTTCTAGCATGTCCTTCTCGAACTATGCATCGGTCCACGCAGTGGTGGACAGAATGAGACAAATTAATGCATTTTTACCAAGAGTGGTTTTCGAATCAGACTTTACCGATATGGAGACTGACGCTCATAACGTTTAAGCCAGTTCGCCCCCCCCCCACTTTTGTGTCTCTTTGCCTCTGATCATTGTACGGAGATATCAAAACAACGTTTTAAATTAATATTGTATAATCTCTATATTAAGCATACATCAATTTAAAACTTTAAAAAAAAGTATGTATTAAAATTTTTGGCGTGTAAAAAAAATGTAGGTGGTAGAGAGAAGTTCGTCTTCAAAGTTCATTAAAAGTGTTGCTTATCGAGGCGCTACACCTATATAATAATGATTAGATGGTTCCACATGGCTTTTATATATGTTTCTGTGTACGTCCTTCACGTTCGCCAAAGAATCCTATTGGGATTATCAGTTGACCCTGAGTTACGAAATGTAGTGAAAATAAATTAATGAACTCTGACTGAGGTTCAAGGTCGCTCATAAAGCGAGATGGTTGAGCAGCGCTAAAACTGGGCAACTTATTGTGGTAGTTTAAAGAGAGCATAATTATAAGATTAATGCGCCAACAGAAACAACAAAAAATATTTAGATCTACAACAGATTGACGCTATGCCGCCTCTGCTTGTTGAACATATCTCATATCTCCCAACAATGACTTTTCTAATGAATTTTTGTGAAATCTCACTCCGATTGCGGAGGCGAATAGTCTAGAGCACTTAGCAACTAGGATACCGATACTTCTATTTTCTAGTTATTTTTACAACTCTTAATATTAGTAACAGTAAACAAAAGAAAAAGATCAAGGACGATTGATAACAGAACCAGAAGAGAAGGATTGGGTCGAAAATAAAAGTAGCCACTAACAGTAAGATCCGCGAAGGTTTGACGGTATTGTTTTAAGAAGAGGGGGATTGGAAGGGGTGGGGGTGGGGGAGGGGGCGCTCCTCCATAATCCAATCGACCATTCAAGGTTTTTGTAGCCAGAGCGGATCGGTAATTCTGTTATGACACGGCGGTGCCCTGGTGTTCTCTCTCTTCCTCTCTCTCTCTCTCTCTCTCTCTCTCTCTCTCTCTCTCTCTCTCTTCTCTCTCTCTCTCTCTCTCTCTCTCTTTCTCTCTCTCTCTTCTATCTTCTCTTTCTCTCTCTCTCTTTTCTCTCTCTCTCTCTCTCTCTCTCTCTCTCTCTCTCATCTCTCTCTCATGAATCGCTGTTAAGAGAAAAGCAAAAAAGCAAAGCCTAGGTCGCCTTGAGGGGATTTCCGACTGGCCTGTGACGAGAGAAGGGGGTTGGGGACTGAGAAAAGTCGGCACCGCCTCCAGTTGTGTATACATGTGTACAGTGCATTGCGTGACTGTGTGTGGGTGATTACAATTAAGGTTCTCAAGAAATGCTGCACGCTGTAGATCCCGTGGTGGAATAGGATATTTCTCTGACCGAAGACTACTTGCAGTAGATTTATATTGTCCCAGTGATAAATAAAAACGTCTTTATTGTAATCTCGTTTGGCTTGGTTCACCGATATTAATGAGGTAGGTGATATAAATGCTATCATTATGTTTTTACCTTGCTTTTTTGTTGTTCTTATTGTTGTTGTTGTTTTTCTAGTTATTGTTCTTGTTTCTAAAAACAGTAGGAAAAAGGGAGGCGGTTTGGGTACGTACCGAGGCTATCTGAAATCTGAATATGGTATCCTCGGTACGGACCCAACACGCAACCTTCAGATTAAAAGCTGCGCGTTCTACTCTCGTCCCCTCCCTCAAGTGAACATGACAACGGCGATTTTTTTTAATCCCACGCTGATCAGCTAGGAAACTGTAAAACGAACATTTGCATAAAAATAAAATCTATATAGACATTTAATTTTCATGTTATGAGAACCGTTCTAGAGTAGTCAAATTCAGGTGTTTTGAACTGTTTATCGTTCGCTACGATCGTTTAGAACTTGACTTTAACAGATCTCTTATCTCATGTAGGCGAGGCTATAGCAGCCTGTTTGACACTGGATTGGGGCGATAATGACACCACCTAGTTTTCAGCGCTATGTTACTTTGTCATGTTTTCAAACAATATATCGGAGAGCGCGGGGGTTCAGGTAGCTCAGTTTGTAGAGCCCCACAACCTCTTTTCGAGAAGCCACAGGTTCGAGTCCCTATCAGGTCGCCCTTCTCCAAATATGTGGCCAGTTGATCTATTAGTATAAAGAGACAGACATCCTGGTATTGCAGCTTTTTTCTGAGATTTAGTTTGAGATTGTCAGACGATAATCATTTAACTCACCCGCGAAAGGCTAGTTGCACCAAACAAATAATAATACTGTTGCATCGATGCATGCAACACGATCTTTTTTTTTTATTTATTTCAAAATCATATTCAGAACATGATACTTTTTTGCATGCCAATATGTGCCATAAGAATATAAAGTGTATTATTTATGCAATAAGAGCCCGATGAAATGAAACCACCCGAACAGCCAGATTTATTAAGTCTCGCGATGAAGTGCTTCCCACTGATACAGGCTTAACGATCCACAAGGCAAGAACGGGTGACATAATATCCCCCTATACGCATAGGCTTTTCTGATCACCCATTGGCTCCGTAGGTATAGGGTAGAGCTATGGTTGTATACCGCTGTAAATTCCCTTTCCGTCTTCGTTTTGTTATGGGCTCCGCCCGTGGTGGCAAGGCCTACGATGTCTCTTGCGGTGGCACCAAAGTGGCTTCTGGCTTCTTGCTTCTTGAAACCAAGAAAGCCTCGGGCGAAATATTATACTAGAGGCTTCGCAATTGCGTGGCTCATAGTGAAAACGAAAGCGATAAGTGAGGCGATTCGCAGAGATGTCTAATTATAGCTCTAGGCTAGACCAAGGGAGCCAATGGGCGAACAGCTTTTTCCAAAGATCGGTAAAAGCATACACGAATCTAGATAAGAAAACCCCTGGCGGAAAAAAAGATGAAACTATTATGTAAAAACTCGTGGGCCGGTCTTTCTCGGCAAAAAGAACGATTTTTCAGTCAGTGTAAGTATTATCAACCCCCCCTGACGAAAGCCTCCATGTGTTGTGGAAGTTGATGGAAGAGCGGTTAGAACACTGGTCCATACATTGTTGAGCAGAGAGTATAGATTGTATCCCTCTCCATGGCACCTCTCTGAATGTTCATTGTCTATTCATCTTATCTCTTTATCTCAAGCTAGATCTCTAGCTTTGTCACTGATTTTTCTTTTCTACCATACCTAAATGGCGAGATTTCGGAAACCCATTATGGCCCGGTAATTCGCAAAGCCTGTAATAATCATAATACCAATAATCTCTGCCTTGAGCACGTCCATTGTTCCAGTAAGCTCATAATGGAGTGGGGATATCCGCGCCCACTGATTGCCTTTCATATCTTCAGATTTGACGTCTCTCTCACAGGTTTCTTGCACGATGGTGTCCTAGTGACGTCATTCCGGAAGGCCATGTGTGTTTTAACTTTGGTTTCCTTTGTGGACATCTTGAGTCTGAACTTGACTATGGTGTTTGGGCTTGTTGCAACAAGGCAACAATATCCCCTCGAGCAATAACCCCTTGGCCTGCATGCGTGTGTGGCAGTCGTTCCAGTGGCGATGTTGAGTCGGCAATCATTCGGGGGCAGTTAGTCATTAACCCATTCATGTTTAGGTGTGAGAAGTGCGGATTTCAGTGGAACCTACACCGTTGCAGTAGCTTACATCTCTTCGTAAGCCTGCTTATTGTTTTATCTTAAGACGAGTTGTAAACTTACCACAAGGTTGTACTTACAACCCAAGGTGTGCTGGCCAAAGTGCAGTTTTTACTAGCGGTGTATCAGACATTAACACTTCAGGTAGTGGTCCATTCACTAATCTTCTAAGCAGTGACTCAGTCATTAACCCTTTCGCGGCAAGTTGTGAGAAGTGTTGGCCCAAGTGTATGGCCACAGCGTGACCAATAATTGTGATCGAAGCCATGAAAACACGACACATGTAGCGGTACACCACCGACAGTACAGCACCTCTTTAGAGTTCTGGTACGGGCCCATTCTCTCTGCCAACGGATACATGTACTTGTCTAGCATGGCTGCCAACCCACCCAGACATACACCTGTCCTACCAGAGAGTGTTCAATAGTGAGAGGTTTCACATGGAGGATTTCGCATAGGTAGGTTAGTGTTATTAAGGTAATTACTTCCTTCTTTAAACATTAGTAAAAATGTCTGGAAATTAGCTAACTGCAATAAAAGATCGGGTGAGCACGCGCCACGCTAACTCCCTGAATCAATAGCACTGTGAGCTCTTTTCGTGCAACATCTTGCTAAATCTAAAGTCTCTGGTACTAATGTTTTAATGTTTTAATCGACCAAAATAATGGAATGAACTAATTGTAAATGCGCATTTTGGCATACTGTTGGCATGTCTCTAATGTGTAGAGTCTGCCTGGTTAGTTCCAATTGATAGTATGAATGTGATTAGATCACAGTGTTCCATGGATCCGGCATTCCTTGGGTCTATTTTACTTTTGTGCTTTTATTGTGGGATGTGTGTCCCAACTGGTTATGTTATTCCTCCCATTGTAAGCGCCCTGACCGTGAAGCCGCGCATACCTTTATCTTTATTACTAAGGCTGTTTGTCATTTCGGTGCTTGAAGAGGAGATACTGTTTCATATTGCCATATCATAAAGAGTGTAGATCTACGTTGGCATGAGGCATTTATACAGCGTTAACCGTAAAACTGTGTTCGATATAGGTTCTATAGAGTTGATACTGGCGTAAAGTTTTACGTTCCTCAGGTTTTCCGAGGGATCCCTTTCAGACGCGGGATCTCCAGTTCAAAGAATCACGGATTGCTCAATATTTCGCCCCTTGAATTTGTTAAGCTATATTTTCAGTATAACTATACACATCGATTTACGGTAATTAGGATTAATAGGAATGTGAGTTCCCCGACAGTTATGTAACTTGGTTGGAAGACAAAACCAAGAGCTCTAACTTAGGTTAGAGGTATCCCATTAAGCGAAAAATTACGCAGAGGCGTGAATACTCCCAAACTTAATTATCGTTTTTATAAGACAATATAAAGTGATCAGAACAAGCGGAAAATGTTGAAGGCAACTTGAGACTATGACGGCTCTACTTGTGGGACATGAGTCATGACTGTCTGCCAACAAAGTGGGATACTGTTATTTGGTGAAGTCTCATTTTGTATAAAAGAAACGACATTAATTTTCATTGATCTCACTCTACGTAACTGTTATTATGATACAAACACACGTGTCGAGAATCCAATATCGTAGCTGAGGCCTCTTGGGGCGGGATAGCTTATCGGCAGAGCGTGTGGCTTCGAATCAGATGCCCCGAGTTCCATTCCATGATCAGATCGCCTTGCTCCGTAAAATGAAGGCGTTTTTCTCTCCTCGATGAATCAACACTTGTATAAGACAATCAACTAGATAATACATGAAGATGTTTGTCATTATTCGTGCTTCTCTCCGTTAAACCCATTTTCTCTTATTCGAAAAGAAACGAGAGTAATTGATTTTAATTTGTATAACTTGTTGTTGTTGTTATTGTTGTGGTTGATCGTATTGATTGTCGTGTTGTTATTGTTCATCGTGTTTTTGATTGATTGCTGTTGTTGTTTTTTATTGTTAATGGTTAGGTATGGGAGTGGCAAAAGAACAATTATTGTGCATTAAATCTCTCCTAGCTGCACCGACTTCACAATTACGCTGTGCACGACTGATTTAACCATTGCCATTATCGTAGCGTCGACCAAACTACTTTCAGGCTAACATGTTGCCCTTCACAGACATAGTGGTTGCCCTACCTACTGAGCCAGCAGGGGACCTGAGACCCAGGTAGTAGCTGGATGATTGGTTTAACAAGTAGAGAAAGCTACCCTCTCTCTCTCTCTCTCTCTCTCTCTCTCTCTCTCTCTCTTTCTTTCTCGCTCTCACTCTCTCTCTATCTATATATCTATCTATTTATCTCTCTCTCTATCTATCTATTTATCTCTATCTCTCTATTTCTCTCTCTCCCTCTATCTCCCTCTCTCTCTTTCTCTCTCTCTCTCTCTACCACAAACAACCAACTACCCCACCACTAAATCAGCCGGGCTTAACTAATTAATGTAAGGTACCGCTTCCAACCAGCACACAGAGTTCGGCTTACGTAATGATGTAATCGACTCGGGATGTTGACATTTGACGCCATGCTCGTTCCAATGGCAGCCATAGATTTAGCAGTTACTACAGGCTTTAGATATGGGACCGTAAGTACAACGTCGCTGTAGCTTACTACTCGTCGTAAGCTTTCTTATTCGTATATTATTACGTCTCGTGGTAAGCTTTCTCATTCGTATATTCATACGAAGAGTCGTATGCTATCGTATTCGTATATTATTACGGCTCGTTCTAAGCTTTCTCATTCGTATATTCTTACGGCTCGTCATAAGCTTTCTTATTCGTCTTACGAAGACTAGCTAGCTACCACAACGTTTTACTTACGGCCCTTAGTGTGCTTAGTGGACTCGGGCTGTCTCTCTTAGTTCAACGTCTTCTTGCTCTCGAGAAAGTTCCTGTGTGGCGACGGGAGACTACTGACCTAACCTGCAGGGGAAAACACCGCGATCAAAGCGTGTCTTGAACCCCGGACGTTCTGCGTAGGATGCCGACACTCTAAACCCGGCACATCCACGATCCCACCCTCCACAGACGGGCACATTATACTAACACCGATCCGAGAAGTGGTGGGACGAAATCGGACAAACATATTATTTACCCATCGTTAGTTTCGTATCATGGACCTCTTGATTGAAAGACGAACGCTCTACCATTTGCGCCAGTTCGTCCCCTGATTACATGGTGACTTCGGCGTCGAAATGTACTTCCTTATTTTACTTACTCCCCCCCCCCCCCAAAAAAAATTAAGAGACTAACGCTTTATTTTTTCCAACTTTTCTTCTAAAGCCACCCAAAAAAAAAAAATTTTAAAAAATCCACCACTCACGTCTTACACCGTTGAACCCATTTGTGTTAACACTAGCCTCGATGCACCGCCCTGGTGCCATGCAGGGCGTGTCAGAAATCAATCAGCTGGATCGGTAACAGGCGCACGCCTCTTTTGTCTTCAGTTCATCGTGATTTTATAAGCGTTCGGTGCGGCAGGATAATTGTTTTATGATCAGCGCGTCCATTATTTCTATACATAGGATTTTGCCTTTTTTGTTTAATACAAAATTATCAGGTTTGGTCTAACAAAGCTCTGTTCATGTGTTTGGTTCGATTGTTGTTGTTATTGTTGTTGTTGTTGTTGTTGTTGTTGTTATTGTTCAAAGTTGTTCTTGTTGGTGTTGTTGTTATTGTTGTTGTTGTTGTTGTCGTTGTTATTGTTGTTGTTGTTATTGTTGTTGTTGTGGTCGTTGATAATGGTGATTTTGTTGTTGTTTTTTATGATGATGAAGTTGTTGTTTATTATGATTGTGATATTTTTGTTGTTCTTGTTTATTGTAATGAAGATGTTGTTGCTAATGGGTTTTTTTTCTAGTGCTTCCTTTTTTGTCTTTGTTTTGGTTGTTTTTTTTTTCATGGCGAATTGTTTTTCTTTCTTTTATTTTATTGTTTGCTGTTTTCTGTTTTTATTATTTTTGTTTGTTTTTATGGGAAATTTCGAAAAGGCTTACCTGGTCCACAATGCATTGACTTTACATTGCACGAGTTGACTCAAGGCAGTGGCAAATTAAACTTTTGGCACCAAATATTTACTTGTTGGTGTCGATGTCAGTTTGATCGGCTGAGACAGGAGTCTTGGTATCTCCGCAATTCTCTCAGTGTGTTGGCAAGTTAGATTGTTATAACTGTGCGTTCGTCTTGAGACCTGCCCGTGATATAGCCCAGTTGCTGGACGTAGGCATTGAGTGCTAACGGTCTGCAAGTCAAACACTGGCCTTCTCTTTCTTTTCGATTTCTTGGCGTTAATGTATAGTGTTACACGCCCCTACGGTCTGCAAGTCAAACAACACGGTCCTTCTCTTTATTTTCGATTTCTTGACGTTAATGTCAATATATAGTGTTACACGCCCCTTAGGTTCACCTCTGTGTGTGTTTTGAGGGGGGGGGGGGTATTAGAGATTTTTTTCCTCCATGCCTTTCGCGATTTGTTATCTGTTTTAACAAATTGAATAAAGACTTACAAGATTATCGTCCTGTTCTATTTACCTTCACAGTGAATAAACCGTACCATTTTATTCATAGATAATAGTTCAAGGACCATGGGTGATATATCAGAAGTTTTTAACCATCGGTCGAAATATTTTTTTTTCTTTTTGAGTTTGCTTTGGTTTTATCAATTTTTAGAACAATATCGATCTTATTTTCCATGGACGAAACATCAATAGAGCGGATCAATGGTCGATAACGATTTGGACTGATTCGGGTTAGATAGAGTAGCACCTCTAACTCTTTACTCAAAATTAGACTTAGGAGACACGAAAATATAAGAGTTATTGGGCAGCCTAGGGTCTTGGGAGAAATGGATTTTTACACTTGATCGAGACGTTTTAAACGATGGCTCGATAGTCGCCGTATACGATCACTCAGGGGAACCTAGAACGTTTGAG
>RQTK01000302.1:125258-132030 GCA_003991915.1 Elysia chlorotica
ATTAATAATACATCTATATAGCTTTCTGAGTGCCAAATAGTCAAGCCATTTTTGTGCCTATTTTTTGTTTGATGTTGATTTTTTTTTCTAAAAGGGGGATAGTTGGGACTATATTTTTTATGCTGTCATTATTTTGTTGTTCTTGTTGTTGTTGTTGTTGTTGTTTTTCTTCTTCTTGTTATTTTTGCCTTTTTAATGGATAATTGTGCCTCGTCACTTTAAACATGTATTATTGTATTACTCCATTTATAATTCTTGATATTTCTCTTTCCTCTATCTTATTCCAAAATTTCTTTTCATTCATCCTCCCCTTGCTTCACCACTCCCAGGTCCCCCTCGTACCTTTCCAGACGGGTCCAGGTTACATCCTCACCCGCAGCAAGACCAAGTGTCACGTGACCATCAAGGATGAGTTCTTTGATCCCATCCTGGACGAAGTCGACAGGTCAGCAAGTAGAGAGATTAACAAAGGGAATGAGCAACATAAAGCATTAAAATTTTTACTTTAACCACAACGTATCCTACCCTTTAGAGTCATCTGAAGTCATCTGAAGCAAAATTTATTTAATTTTTAATGTGCTGTTGATTTTGTTGTTGTCGTTGCTGTTGTTTTTGTTGTTTTTGTGTATGTATAATTATAAATAATATTATAATATTTTGACAGTTTCCTTCCTTATCATGGAGTTTTCTTGGTTTATTAATGAACTCCAGTATATTTTTTCATAACATTATTTTTTTATAATTGTCATCAGGAAAAAACCACATGCAGATCCAGAGAGGTAAGTAGATGATTTAAGGTTTATATTTATACAAAGAATATTAAATTGTAGCAGCTGTATTTTACTTTTAGGACCATTGTAAGTCATCAGTCATCATAGAAAAATAACAAATTCAATTGAAGTGGAAAACCATTTAGACTAAAGAAAATTCTACTTGTAGTTTTAAACTTACGCCAAAGGTCTGTTGATTTTATATGTCCCTAGTCTCTCCCCCTCTCTCTCTCTCTCTCTCTCTCTCTCTCTCTCTCTCTCTCTCTCTCTCTCTCTCTCTCTCTCTCACTCTCTCCCCTCTCTCTGTCTGTATTTCTTAACCCCTTCCCTCTCTTTCTATTATTCTATGTACCTTAGGTTATCTACTTATTTATCTTACACTCTATCACTTCAACTCTCTATCTCACTCAACTTATTTTTGTTTCCAACCTCTGACCTCTAAGGGACAACCTGATTGGTCAGCTCCAGCAGCAGATCTCTGACCTGACGCTCTACCTGGAGGAGGAGCGGCTCAACCACAAGCAGACTAAGCAAAAGGTCAGGAGGCATAGAGGTCACTGTCAAGGTTAAATGGTCATAGTTGACAACGTCTACAATGAATCATCGTTGTCATTAATAAAATCCATTAATACTCATAGCAAAAGAACAGGGTGCAAAGGGTAAGGGTTAGATGTCATAGAGATTTCAAGACTGAAAGTATGATGTCTCCAATATATAAATAAAAAAGACCAAGCAGAAGGGCAGGAGTCATAGAGGTTAATGTCAAGGTGGAGAGGCCAAAATTATAATGTCTCCAGTGTTTTTCTTTCTATATATTCATTATTATCATCATCATCAATTTTTATAGATCTTGTATTACTTTCTGTATACTTTAAATATTATTAATTTCCGTGAAAAATTCATATTAAATTCAAAAAACTTCTCTTGATAAGAACTGTCTCTTTCGAGATCAAAGTAATTCTAGAAACGGGACTTGCTTCTTACGAAGTCAAAAGTCAAACTAGAAACAGGACTTGCTTCTTACGAAGCCAGAAGTCAACTAAAGTTTATTCAAGTAGATAGGCTTTTCAAAATGTCCGACTGAAGTTCGCTCACTCTCTCATTCCGTGAGTGAGTTAGTTTCTCGTGATATAAGGAATCACAATCATTGCCTAATTTGGGCGTGCAGGTATAACGTTGTTACGATATATACGTGACATCGTAAGAAGCAAGTCCCGTTTCTAGAATCACCATCAGCAGCAGCAGCAGCAGCAGCAGCAGCAGCAGCAGCAGCATCATCATCATCATCATCATTATCATCATCATCATCATCATCATCATCATCATCATCATCATCATCATCATCATCATCATCATCATCATCATCATCATCATCATAATCATCATTATTATAATCAACCACAATTAATCATATCATAGGTTTTATAAATATCCACAAGGTAAAAAAAAAATACGTAGAAGGTCAGGGTTTCAACAGGTTAATGTCAAGCTTGAGTCGTTAAAGTTAAGTCTCCAATAAATGAAGCAGACCAAGCAAAGGGTCTTGGGGCAGGAGGCAAGGGACATAGGAAATAATGTTAAGTTCAAGGTCCTTTCCTTTCTACATACAATGTACTAAACTGTAACAGAAAACTAAGGAGAAGGTAATGGGGCAGAGGGCATAGAGGGTAGAGACTAATGTCAAGGTTAAAAGGTCAAGGTTATAATGTTCTAATGTATTTCTCCTACATACAAAACGTTAAAGACATACTTTATTAAGTTAATGTAGTTAGTGAAAATTAATACTACTAGGGCCCTTACTTTTCACTTGAAGTATGTTGATCGGAAAAGAGAATCAAGTACACATGTAACATTTTTTTTTGCCCAACTCTAATGCCTATCTCAATTTTTTTTTTAGACATTGTAAGATTTATGGTGCTTCTTTAATTGACAAGAGGACTTAAAAAATGATTATGACATAATTATATGTTAGATGCCTTAATTAAAGAAAGACCTTTCGGTTGATCTTAAAGATGAATATAATTTTTTTTTTGTTTCTCTTCCTTTTATTACATTTTTCCCAAGGGAGGGTTAGGCTGAGAAATCGAAGATATGCAGATACTGCATTAAACTAGTACTGAATTAGTAGTAATTATGTTTCTCTTCCTTATATTACATTTTTCCTATTTGAGGTTTATGCTGAGAAATCTAAGATATGTTGATAATGTATTATACTAGTAGTTAATCAGTAGTAGATTTTATAGTTTTGTTGTTGTTTTTCAGGCAGAGGAGTATCTCAGAGACAGAGTGGACCAGATGACGTCACAGCACCAAGACCATATAAGGTAAAAGATGTTATGTATGTGATAACATGTCATCTCATTCGTTGTAAAGAAAGGCTACATAATCTCAATTTAAAGAATGAACTAATATTCAGGCGTGATCAAAACTGTATAAAAATGGTACACGCATATTATTTTAACATGGGTTTACTAATCACTTCAAATAGATTGTCTAAACTTTTGCACTGAATTATATTAGAAATAAATAAAACTGCTGCAGTAGTTGCTCTGTAATATACCAACGCTCCTGAGTTCTCCATAATTATCATTATTTCATCTTGTTGCAATTGAAGTATATCACTGACATATTTTTAGCAGACTTTAGTCAAACTTTAAAGTGGACTTACTTGTCAAACATCCTTAATAGCATACAATATGATTGATTTCAACAAACTTTACTCCAAGGCTCTTCATTTTTTCTATCTTTTATGTTACTGCTTCTTCATTCATTTTAAATTAATGTAAAGAAAGACTAAAACACAATTCTTTAAAGACTACATAGTTCAAACTTTGTTTCAAGGCTATTTAATTTCTTTCTCTCATATACTTTTTTTTCCTTTCTTTCTCTCATATATTATTTCCTTTCTTTCTCTCACATATTTTTTTTTCATTCTTTCCCTCTCATATAATTTTTTCCTCCTTTCTTATTTTTTTTTATCTTTCTTTCTCTCTGATATTTTCTTTTCTCTCTTTCTCTCTTGCAATTTTTCTTTTGTTTACTTCATCCATCCACAGAGAGCTGGAGGAGAGACATAAGGAGGAACTGCTCAAGCAGCAGAGGCGGATGGAGGAGGAACACAAAGAAGTGCAGACCACTCTGGAGAATAATGATGATTGTGAGGATGAGGAGGAGGAAAAGGAGAAGGGGGAGGACTTGGTGGTGGTGGTGGTGGTGGTAGTAGTTGTAGTGATAATGAAAATGATGATGATGATGATGATGATGATGATGATGATGATGATGATGATGATGATGATGATGATGATGATGATGATGATGATGATGATGATGATGATGATGATGATGATGATAATCCTGATCATCATGAAAGAGGAGGAGAAATGCAACAACAAAGTCAATGGCACTTTGATTGAAATTGAAACATAACCAAAGAGTAAACTAATGCTAGGAAGGATCCACAGGCAAGCCGTCGAGCGGACAGTTCATGCTCGAGTTTTTCAACCAAGTGTCCACACAAGCGGCATGGAAGGCGTGGCCGCAAGGCAGGAACTTCCTCCTGTCCCCAGGGAAGTACGGGTCCATACAGATAGTGCAGAGAACAACGTCATCGGAGTCATCCTCCCCGCCAACACCGCCCGGCCCGACGATGTCTGTCTTGAGCTTGTCCAGAACATTCGCGGACACTGTCTTGGGCTTGACCGTGTCGTCCAGCCGGAGGAGCATCTCGTAGTCCTCGGGGGTCATTTCGCGGTGCTGCAGGCTGATCAGGAAGCTGGCAAGGTCAAGGTCAAGGTGGTTCGGCGTGTTGTTCTGGTCTATTGTGTGGCGCAGATTCTGCACAGGGGCTGGGCGGGCTCTGTCAGGGCGGCCATTGTTGTGGTTAGCTTTGAAGATTTGCTTGGCTGCTTTCAAGTCGACTTCTAGTTTGGGCCTTGGCGTAAGTGGTAGGCTCTTGGAATACGACCGAAAGTCCAGGCATATGTTGTGCATTTTGACAAGTCTGTGGTGCATGTAAAACGTTTTGCGACCCTTGTTGTTCAAATTTGGAACATAGTTCTTTGATTTCACAGCCTTGTGTGCTTTCTCAACGCGCCTATGTTTGTCGCGACGAATATAAACTTTTTTCTTGGACGAACATTCTAGTTCATAAAGAAAATGCTTGTCATTTTTAGTGATTCTATTGTCAACATGGCGCATGTAACTTTTTGGATATCTAGACACAAGTTTAACATTTGCCTTTCCATCCTTATCCTGTTTAGGTGAAGTTGCTTTGCTTTCTTTGGAATTAGACTTATTTTTCCTCTTTTCGGAACTTTCTTGTATCTTTCCCGCCTTCGGCACAACTGGTTGAAGCGGGGGGTCTGTGTCCACTGACAGTGCCACTCCGTCCCAGTTCAGAAGATGATCCAGATCAGAATCACCGTAGTCTTCAAAAACGTTGATTCCGAGGGAAAGAAAGAACTCGGCGTCACTACAAGCGTTGTCTCCACTACAGACACCTTCAGATTCTGCAGGAGATGCAGCGTCGGTATCCTTGTCCACGTCATGTTCAACAGATTCATCAGGCCGAGACACAAGAGAAAAATTAAAACCGAACTCAGTTATATCTACAGGCTTCCACTTTTTGTTCGCATTTGTCCGCACCTTCTTTTTCTTATTTCTAGTTTTCTCTTTGGTACTAGTTGTAATTTGTTCGTTGTCACAATCATCCAAATTATCAGCGCGAGGTTCGTTTTTCACTTTTCTACGTTTACGTGACTTACTGCGCGAATGTCCTTTGTGGGGAGCGAATACTTAACAAAGAAGTGCAGACCACTCTGGAGAAACAGATCAGTGAGTACATTGACTAGTAGTGGTATCGTGGGGCTACAATTTTATATTTAGCCTGTAGATCCAAGATGTTAGCCTGTCATATGTATCATATGGAAAAACAGAGCAGTGAGGAGTACATTCAGTAGCCTAATTGTAACATAAAATAAATGAACAGTTTTTTCCATATAACACTTTCTTTCTCTCAATATCTAGCAAAAGTCTTTTTTTTTTTCATAAATTGTGTGGCAATTTCCATCTACCAGCAATATTACATCAAATACTTTTTAATATAAAAGCCTTTTGGAAATAGTATATAATCATATACCATGAAGGAACAACAAAGCAACTAGTCAGTATTTTAGTTTTAAATCATACTTTGCCCTTATCCCAGGCCGCATGAGCAAAGAGATTGAGTTTCTCCAAGGAGCGTTCGAGTCGTACAAGAGCACGCTTCACACCGAGACGACAGACAAGTGGAAGGCAAGGGAGGAGGACCTGAAGTTAGCACACTCCAACGACAAGCAGCAGGCGTTGCATGATTTAAGTATGTAGTAGAGGCGTACTTTGTGATTGGCATGTCATGCAAAGTTTAGGGGTGGGGCTGCTAAGTCAGTGTGGAACTGTATATCTGGATAGGTAAGAGTGGCTTTTAGTATGATTGGCATATTATAGAAACTTTGAGGGTAGGGTTTCTAAGTCAGTGCAGCATTGTATGATCTGAATATAGTGGGAGGGGCTTGTTCGATCATTGGCATGTCATTAAATTATTATCTGTAAACTTTGGGCCGTAAGTGCAATATTGCAGCAGCTTATATTTTGTTTAAAGCCCAATTATTCTTAAAATTTTCAGACAAGTCGTAAGCTTTCCACAAGGTACATTTAAAAATACAGAACCTATTCCACCTTTAACCTATCAAGTAACCCTTGTCGAATAAGCCAGCTACAAATAATGCCATACTGATCTAGAAATCCCGCCCCCAAACTGTACCATAAGTCTATGACGCTGGAAGCCACTTCCACCTAGACAGATCATGAAATGCCACTGGTTTTAAAACCCTGCCCATGTTCCTTCTGTGATATGCCAATGACTAAACAAGCCCCTCCCACTACACTCAGATTAGGAAATGCCACACAGACTAAGACCCCCCACACCAAAACACCCCCCCCCCCCCCTCACCCACACGTCCCTT
>RQTK01000302.1:150431-225161 GCA_003991915.1 Elysia chlorotica
ACTATTATTATTATTATTATTATTATTATTATTATTATTATTATTATTATTATTATTATTATTATTATTATTATTATTTATATTTTTATCATTATTAGACGTTTCTCTTTATGATAATGACCAACATATTTAATTACGCACCTCGTCTTGACAATCGATCATATAATCAGTTCAATCAGTTTGACTTTAAACTGAAGTGCGTTTTCTTCCACTTAATCTAAATATTTTTGGAGGTGGTCCTTTTCGCGGAAATCTAAATTTAGATTGCGAACCTTCACGAACGTGACCGACACATTAATTTTATCTCGTTCCAGTTTCGGAATGAAAGTGTTGTTGTTAGTGAGGGTTTAGACTACGTGCTCTGTATTCAAACATAGTTTACGTTTTTAATTAATTGATACAGATCTGCAATTCAGTCTGTTTAATAATTACCGTTTACGTCGATTTTCTATTTTAAATTTTATCCGGCCCGACTTTATTGTTTCGGTTTGTGATGAACAGGGATATGACTATCTTGGAACCTGTTAAAGAAGGTAAATTCAGAAGACGTATTTAAGGTGTGTGTGATTTTTTTTCTTTTCCATTTTTTATTTAATAATTGTTTTCCTCCTACACTGTATAAATCTCCTTCATATAACTTTGCTCGTCGTCGTTGTCGTTGTCGTCGTCGTGATCCTCCTCAATACCCTCCTCCTTATGTTCATCCTTACCCCACCCCACCCCCACCCTTTTTGACAGCTTCTTTTTGTTGTTCTTCTTTATCTTTTTGTAGTTTTTGGCATTGATGGCGTTTGAGTGAATGTGTTGTTATATTTGTGTTTATTGATCTTCCTGTTGTTGTTGTTGTTGTAGTTGTTGTTTTTGTGTTATTGTTGCTATTGTTAGTGTTATTGTTGTTGTTGTGTTTGTTGTTGTTGTTGTTGTTTTGTTTTGGGGGGATTGTAGCTTTTTTTGTGCTGATGGTGCTTGCTGTGGTTGCTTTGCTTTTTGTTAATGATGTACCTGTTGTTGTTGTCGTTGTTGTTGTTGTTCTTGTTGTTGTTGTTGTTGTCCTTGTTTTTGTTGATGCTGTTGTTGCTGTTGTTGTTCTTGTCGTTGCTGTTGCTGTTTGTTGCTGTTGAAGTGGTAGTAGGCTGCGAAATTCGAAATTATGCCATAACAACGCAGCATATTAATTTATATTGGTAAATAGTTTTTCTCCTGCAACATCTCAGATGATTGAGTATAGTTACGAACAAAGGCTGTGTCAATATCTAGTGTACTTTTTTGGTTAAATTCTGTTTTCTATTAAAGCTATTTCGTGTTGTTGTAGTTGTTACTGACACGTTCAGTGCACTTGCCCTATAATGATACAGGAAGGGGTCATCTTTCTCTGAAGTAAACAACGAATTACGTGATCATTTCGATAAAAATGGGAGATAGAGGTGAAACGAAAGACGGGCTTTATTTGCGTAGGCTATTCCATAGGCCTACATTATACAAGTACATACACATTGTCATAGGCCTACTCTGTGTCTCTTTTTCTTAACAAAGCCTCGGTGGCAACGATCCCAAGACAGGGTGGGGATACCATTACTCCTGTCTCAGCCGGTCACATTAAACTGACATCGACCCAACCAGTAGGGAGCGAAATCGGCAGGGTTCGAATCCGGACCTTTTGCGTCGGAAGCCGATGTTCTACCCCAGGGCCACCGCGTAACCTGCGATCATGCACGGAATAAACCCTCATTGAAACAGCCCGGTAAAGAACAACAGCAACAACAACATTAGTTTTATACTCCCACAACGTCTAGCTTTACGCTAAAATATGCTGCTTGGTGGGTTGGTTGGTTGGTTTCCGAACGTCCACGACAGCAGTTAGGCTATTATGGTGTATGGATCCCAAGACTAGCGTGTGACAATTTACCCACTGCCACCAATGCCAGCTAGGAAAACAAGACTTCATAAACATTTATTATTTTGGTTGTGTAGGCCTACATCATTCGAAACGATGTCAATGAGGAAAAGGTAAAAAAGAGATTATTTCGTCGATGTCCTGTAGGAATAATTAAATTCTAAATCTGAATTCCATATGTAGGACTGTAATAGCAATGAAAAAACTCACTAACACCAACGTGGATAAATAAAAGGAAGAGCTTAGAAGGCCCAAAACATTATCTGATCACTTAGGTAGGCCTACATCAGGCTCTTTCAGCCTCTTCAACCTCGCTCGCATCTGTAGGTCTACTTCATGAGAGAGAGAGAGAGAGAGAGAGAGAGAGAGAGAGAGAGAGGGAGAGAGACAGACGGACAGACAGACAGACAGACAGACAGACAGACAGACAGACAGACAGACAGACAGACAGAGGCAGAGACATACACAGGCAGAGACAGAAACACACATACACAGAGACAAGCAGTCAACAGACAGAGAGAGAGAGAGAGAGAGAGAGAGAGAGAGAGATAGACAGAGAGAGAGAGAGAGAGAGAGAGAGAGAGAGAGAGAGAGAGAGAGAGAGAGAGAGAGAGAGAGAGACAGAGAGATAGAGACAGAGAGACAGAGAGAGAGAGACAGACAGTAGAGACAGAGAGATAGGAGGAAGAGAGTGAAAGAAAAAGGAAGAGAGCCAGAAATAGAGAAGCATAGACAGCGCGAGACACAGAGGGAGAAAAAGAGTGAGAGAGACAATAAGAGGGAAGGGGATGGGAGAGACAGACAGTGAGACACACAAACATACAAACAGACAGATTAATAGTATTATTACTGATCGTCGTAGCTTCTCCGACGTTATCATTATTTGCGTAACAAAAGGTACCGTAACGAAAACGTTTCATAAGAAGGTGCGGCTTTGCCGGTAATATTCGGTGTTTTCCAGCTTTTGTGGTTTCTTTTCGTAAACAAAGGTTAGATACTTCCGCTCCCTGGCCAAACTGGTTGAGTGCAATCAGTGGACTGTCTACACTCTTCAGTATCAGCAATCAGTTCATTCATTGAAATTTTGAAAAAAACTGATTCTACGAAGTTTTCATTTAACAGTCAAGTACCATTTTCACTAAGTCAATAGCTCTTGTTTTGCCAACATGGCACGGAAAAACAACTTACGTGCAGGTATTGACACTTTTGCATTAAAAAATTAATCGAGATCTTATCTAATCCTAGAAACTAAGAAACTACCACATCTAATCTAAATCTACATCTAGATCTAGATCTATAGACAGACTAGAATCTGGATTCTAGATTTAGAATAAAGTCTAAATCCATCTCTACATCTAGCTAGAATCTAGAATCGAGCTCTAGGGGTAGATCTATATCCAACAATATTAAAATAAAAAGGCTTACGACGAGGCGTAAGCTGCATCATTTTTGTGCATTCCTACAGACCTGACCGTTCTAGTTCTAGTGTAGAAACATACATTGAGTTTTGCAAAGTAAACAACAATACTGCCTTTTGGAATTTGAGTGCAGACCATTTGAAATTTATATAACAAAATAAGAGAAACATGAAGAGCATAGATTAGATCTAGATCTAGACCTTAAATCTGAAACCAAAGTAATCTTTACAGTGTGGCTGAGTCAAATTTATCTAGACCTTCTTCACTAAATCAAAGACAATCAAAGACAATCAGTCAGAACTAGGCTTGCAATAGCAATAGTATAGGTGTAGGTTTACGTCACAGTTGCCTAAGTCCCACTGATTGGATCATAGTGTGTGTGTGTTTGAAAATTTTTGGTTCGGTAAACTTGGTGAGATTAGCACCTCGGAACCTTTCAGTTTCACCATCAAGCTTAATTTGTTCAATCAATCACTTGCCGCAGAACACATGTTATTGAAATCTTTTTAAAGTGTTTGTGTTTCTTGGGATATTTCCTTTAAAAATATCTACTTTCTCATAAATCAACATTAAACTTCTGGGTTGCTGGATGTCAATAAAATAGCAAGACATTGAAAACAAGGAATTTGTTGGAAAGTTGCCCATTTTTTTATTTGCAGTTGGTTATTTTTCCCGACCCATTGTTTAATGATGATTTTTTGTTATGATTACGTGTCCTATTTTTTGTTTCACCAGAAGCAACATCCAGTGCTATTCATTTTGACTCCAGTACAAAAGCAGTCATGGCTGAGGCCACACATGAAAACATCAAGGAGAAGGTCAGTAATGGTGAATGATTCTGTGCAATATTAAACTTTTTACAACACATGTTTTAAAGCTTATTTCTTGAATCAATGAATGCACACTATTTGGGTGAATTTTTAAAAATATCTAAAAGCTTTGATTTTAATTATTGCCAGAAGAAGGTGGGAAGATCAATACAGAGATGCAGCAGTTAGCAAAATAACATGCTCACAACATGTGTGATTTGAAAAGGTTATTAAATCACTTCAAGTTGTTGCAACTGATTATGCAGCATTTAGAGGTGATCTATAGATAGTTTTTGTAGATTTTGTATGAGTTTCACCGTAGTAACATGGATGTGTGTTAACCCACCATCGCTCTTGTGTGTGTATGTGTTGGGATTTTTTATAGTATTAGTCGCATCATTCATCAGTGTAAGTTATCCTGATGTATATGAATATGCAGATTTTTCTAATTGGCTGCACAGCAGCTGCTTATCATCTGGGCAAATTCAGCCTTTTGTTGGAGATATCTATGAAAATATGGTGCCACGTCTTCAGTTTTCACAAAATTCAGTCATGACTCTAAACTACTGTCTGTTGCAACCACACCATATCCTGCAAGTGTAGTATTCTTGTTTTGTTTTGTTATTAAAGTCAGGCTCCAAACAAGACAATTGACACGGGGGTCAATGTGGACAAATTATTTGATTGAAAAAATAATTGACAATATCTGTTTGTTAAAAACTGAAGTTTTGCCCTATCATATCAGCAATAAATGTCTTTGTTTGCAACAAGACAAATGTAAACGAAACAGTTTAGCTGTAAAATTAATTGGTTTGAATGATGATTCTAGGTCTCGTCCTAGAAACATCTCATGAAGAATCAAAATCATCTCATGGTTGCTTACCTTCTAAGAAGGTTTCAGAAGGCGAACTGGAGACAGTGGCAAACTATTGGCCTCCTGAATCCTTGGTTCAAAACGTATAATCGACACAAATTTATTTATTTTGTTATCTTAACCAGCGACAGATATATATGCAATCATAACATACTGTTTTAAAAAACTTTCTTTAAGTTTTTTTTCTTACAAATTTGGGTTGTAACTAATTCTTACTCTTTATGTAGAACAATGGATATTAACAAAAATATATAGTGTATTGACTAATTCATTGCATCATAGTAAAATGATACTTATAAATAATGATAACAGTTGTAAAACTTGCAATATTTATGATAATTATGTTAATAATAAGAAAAAAATAATGAACATAAATGATGATAATAATAAGAATAATAATAGTGATAATGATAGTGGAAAGTTCTCTACTTTTGCAATGTTTCTCCTAGTTCTTTTAAAGGTGTGTACCCACTGATCTTTAAGTAAATAAACTGTGTACTGTGTCAACATTGAAACATTCGCCCTCAGGTTAGAAGGCTATGTGTCTCTGTTTTCTCATGCAGTTTTGATTAGAAAAATCAATGCAGGGATATTGATCTAGACTAGAGTTTCATGCAGTCAGTATTTGCATATCTCAGGCACGGTTGGGATTGATTTAACTGTTTTGAAAATGTTATGGTGTCAACAGCCAGAGAAATGTTTCCTACAAGTTTTCATTTTCATTTTCCTCAAATATCATTTTTACTCTCCTCTCTTTATTTCTCTCCTGATCTCTGTCTGTCCCTCTCCCTCTGTCTCTCTCTCTCTCTCTCTCTCTCTCTCTCTCTCTCTCTCTCTTCCTTCCTCCTTCTACTTTTATTTCTATCTCTAATTATGTCTAATAGACGGGAAGGAGATCAGTCTAGGCTGATTGCTCATAGATTGTTTAAATCCTCCATTTCCTGTGCATCATTATCCCTTGTTCTTCTATTATCCTGTCATTGTAACCACTGTGCAAATGCTGAAATCCATATAAATATGATTACATTGTATTATCTTTACCTAAAGGTCATTGGGTTGTTGATATAGAAGTATCTTGTGCAACACTGCTCTCAATATTCTTTTGACTGAAATTATCCAAATTTTTTTTATAGGTCAAAATCAATTGGCTGTGTTACAAGTTTATGCTTTCAAAAGATCAATTCAATATTGCAGCGTCAGTAACCCATAATAGTTTTTATAGAGCTCCTTTGATCAATGCAGTCAGATGATTTCAGCAGATTGGTTTGTAAGGCATACTGCAGTATTTGGGTCTATGTCATGGGATTTTAATTTAGTTTTGGACAGCACAGATCAGAACGTACTACTAACATTTTTAGGATTCAATTTTATTCTTTCAGTTGTATAATTACAGGACTTAATATTTAAAAAAAAAAATGTGGTGAGCATTGTCTAGCAGAACTGAGAAGTGACTATAATGAGAGATCTTTGGATTTTGATCAATCAATAGGTGGCGCTTCTTTACATTCTATAAATAATTAATATTGACAAACCTATCTGTGATCTTTCCACTTGCAACTTTTGTCTGAGATATATGGCTTGGTTGCTGACATCAGATTTTGAGACACCAAACCCATGATCAGTTTATGTTATCTTGAATCTGCAGGTTCTTGCTGTGCGGGAGGTGGTCCCAGGGAAAAGCAACAATGAAGTCATCCTTGTGTTGCAGTACTACGACTACTGCGTGGAGAGGACCATACAAGCTTACTTAGAAGGTGGGCTTCTCGTCTGCTTCCTGTCTAGTGAAGCTACGCAGAAAGTTGGCTGGTTTTCTGACTCTTGTTTTCTATTCCCTGTTTAAAAGTGATCATATTTGATATAGTGCAATATCGAGTGTGTGGACTATATTGCTAGAAAATATTAAGTAATAGCATAAAAGATAAGGCTGCCTGAATACCTTAGTAAAACATACTCATACATGCTTTTTTCTGTTATTTATCTATCTCATTTAGTTTTTTTAAAGCTATTTTAAATTAATAATATTGACATGCGCTCATATAATTTTATTTGAGGCAACCAGGGTGAATCAGGCACAAGTCCCTAACTTAAGTTTTGAGTTGGAGCCCTCTAAACATTTAAATATACTGTATATTGATCTTTTCCATGTTCAAATTAGTTTGAATATGACTGGGTGTAGACATGATAGAGTTAAAATTCTTTAAACCTTTAAAAGTGCGTTTGATGCCCTTTAATACACTATCAATAACCTCAACAGTCAAATTACTGACTTGTGCCTGATGCACTTTGGTTGTCTCACCTATTTAGCCATTATAATGTCCGTTTAAAATCTTAATGTAACACTCTAGCTTTTCTTGATACGAATAGAGTGGTCCAATATAGATAACTTATCTAAGATTGTATGGGTTACTAAAAGAAAGAGTAAGAACTAAGATTTAAGCATGTCACAGGCTAATGCAAGCATGCCACATTAAAAAAAAACAGTTCTGTGTCATCCGAGAACTGGGATGTAAACGTAGTAAAATTAAGGGCTTATGCAAGACGTGTATATAAAAAAAAAACAGCCCTGTGTCATCCGAGAACTAAGATTTAAATGTATCCAGTGTTAATGCAAGGCTTGGTGATTTATATTAGATGTGTGATTACACCAAGACTTTTGTAACTTTTTTGGGGGGAACAGGGGGGTGATTTTAAGCAGAAAGGAGGGGTAATTGCATATATCTTAAAATGGAAAGTTTTTAAAGATCCAAAACATAATATTTTATGCGTTTTCTTTTTTTTTTTCTTATCAACAATTTAGATGGAGCAAAAGAAGCTTTACAAGAATGGAATTTCACAGGAACAAAAGTATGTTTTTATTGTTTATCAAGTTGTCTATTTATATTTTTTTTTTCATTAGCTAATTTTGTAATCTATATTTGTTCAGTTTTAGAATTTAATTTATCCAGTTTGTATTATATAATGAACATTTCGTACCTTTTGTTTTTTTTACCTGAAATTCGGTGAACGTTGTTAATTTTTTTTTTTATGAGGTTTAGTTCACATTACTATATTTTCTTTGAATTATTCTTGAAGATGAAAAGAAAAAGGAAGGCTTGTATGCCTATTAATGTAAGATGAAATTAATAAATGTCAAAGTAAGCATAGAAATAGCTGCCTAATGGTCACCAAATGTCATATTTATTATAAATTAGTACAATGTGAAGGCGATTAATAATTTGTAATGCTCAAAAGTATAAAGATTGTTTTAGCATAAAAGACAGAGCTGCGTGAAAACCTGTCAACGCTGAGCAGGGCTGCTGCAATATGTATGGTGCATAATAAATTAATTATTATATCTTAACTCTTGGCCTTTTAAAATTTAAATTGTTTGAGGAAAAGTTGAGTGATCAAGAATTTGCTTGAATATTTTTTTTAGTAATTGGTAGATAAAAAATCAACTTTGTTCTTTTGTTCTTAGAAATTTTACTCTTTGCAACTGGAAATTAGTTTGATGCATGTAACCATGCTAACATGTTGGTCACAGATATACCAAAATAGCACTGATCCACCATAAGAATCTTTGAACAATTCCCCACCTATCTGTTCTTTAACAAAAAAAAAGACTGGCTGGGACAAATTTTTTATATGAATTTTTTAAAGTCACCTGCACTTAAAAATATTCAACATTTTCTTTTGTTTTTGTAGATTTTACTGATTTTAGAAAGACAGTTGTTTTAGCAACGTTTCATGCTTTGAATTCAGCTTGAAGCAAGATTGTTAGCCTTCTGTTCTTTGCCCTCATGTACCCCGACAGCCTAAGAAACGCAAGAACAAGAAGAAGCCTGCTAGTGCCGGTGTCAACGGAGAAAAGTCTGAAGCTGCGCCTTCCTCTTCAACATCAGCGCCTGCAGTGGACGGCACAAAGCAAGACGGCCTCTTGAATGGGGACGCTGGCGGTCTTCCCAATGGGGACTTGCCACACGGTAAAAAGATCTTACACCCTGTGGAGTAGTTTTAGAGGTTGTTTTAATTGCCTCATTTTATTCAGGACAATAGGTGTTTCATTTAAAAAAATAATTAAAATAAAACAAACATAATCAACACCCACACATCACATAATTATAATTTAGAGGCAGAAAAAAGTCAATCTTAGGGACAAAGATATGTCAATCAAACAACACAATGAAGAGTCCAAATTACGTTTTTTTAATATTATTTTGTTCTCATGTATCAACCTACACCCCCCTCTCTCTGTCCCTCTTCCTAGCTCACCCATTCTCTCTCTCTCTCTCTCTCTCTCTCTCTCTCTCTCTCTCTCTCTCTCTCTCTCTCTCTCTCTCTCTCTCTCTCTCTCTCTCTCTCTCTCTAGTCTCTCTTTGTCTCGCTCTGACTGGAAAGAAATTAATAGTTTATTTTTTTATTTCATCCAAGGAATCAAACATATTATGAAAAGAAAAAAAAAACAATGCCATGCTGTAGACCAATGTATCTTACACAAGCTCTAGTTCTAATGTAATATGAGAGCTATGTTCGGGAACTAGACAAATCAATGTTTTATTTTTTAGTATATATTTATTCTCACCTGTGCCATCTTTATGTAGATACTCTGGTTTAGATCTATCTAGTTGAGGACTGGTTAGTAATGCCAAGAAATGAAATGTGTGCTGGCTGTAGGCCTAGATCTACACAGTGAACTCTTCACTGAACAGCATGAGCTGAGACAGTGAGAGCCATCTTACATCCTAGTTTTATGTTCATGAGCTCTATATCTAGTAGGCTGCAAACGCCTCAGCTTAAAAAAAAAAGTAAAAGGACTTCATTGAAAGCTTGGGAATTATTTTTATCTTTTTTTTCTTTTAAGGACATATCATTCTGTCTAACTGGCTTTGCTATGGTTGGAGATACAAGTCTGGTCTAGGTCTAGATTAGATCTACACCTGAGGCCTCTTCTAGGACTTGATTTATTAATATCGAGTATATAACTAAATGAAGTCATTTCAGGGCTGATATCAACAGTAAATTCCTAGTCCAGCTCTGTACCACTAAGGGGAGCGCGGTGGTCTAGGGGTAGAACATTGGCATCCGACGCAAAAGGTCCTGAGTTCGAATCCTGGCTGGTGTGTTCCCTACTGGTTGGGTCGGTGTCAGTATAATGTGACCGTCTGAGACAGGTGTCATGGTATCCCCTCCCTGTTTCGTGTGTGGCAGCACATAAAAGTGTCAGACTTCCGTCTTGGGGCACGTCCACAATATAGTATATATAGTGCTGCAGTTGGACGTTAAACCAATCCAACCAACCTGTACCACTAGAAATATCCGCAATCATCAGACAAATATGAAGAAACAGGGCTTGGTTCAATCCAAAAAAGAGAAAGAAAGCTAGATCTGGTCTAGAACAAGCGTGTTGCAAGACTGAACCTTTATGCTTGCAAGAGCTGTCTCTGTGGGAAATCCTGTGGTGCTCTGGGTCAGGAATAAAACAGTTATATTCAGAATGATTACTAAGGTTCTGTTTTTAGCCGATCTGTCAAGTTCAACCCAAAATAGAACACGCTGCTGGAGGGAAACCTTCAGGCTGTATATGGCCGGTTTGAACCCTGGCCATCTGTGTTCTGGGCGGTCGTATTTGGGAGAGTTATACAAAAGTTGGAAATCTTTTGGTCGTGTTACACGGGAAAGGGCTAACCCGTTCAATTTTTGAAATTTCATTATTATCAAAGGCCTATAAGGGCATTGGTTAAAATTTTGTTTATTTGAGCCATTAAGACTCCAAGACTTAAGCAAATACGAATCTTAATTTTGTATATATTACAAATTACATGATAAAACAATCACCAACTTGAGAACAATTATATCTGCACATTTTTATCACCCTTGCATTATGAATTGATCCTTGAAACTGTGTGTAGTGTTTCATGAGTTGTGATCTAGCCGTAAAGTTTCTAATCTCTATATTGCCATTGAGCTACAGATATGGCAAACCAAAATGCAAACAATATACCGTAAAGGTGAAAAAAGGATCTACCTAAAAAACTTTCAGATTAATAGGTTTTACGTTATTTTATTAGAAACTATATTGTAAAATATAAGACAGAAATAAGGAAATAAAAATCTTTACTGATTATCTCAAAAGTAGCAAAAATGACTCATGTCTAATTCTAGCCCATACTATGATGTTTTATGTTGTTTTTTTTTCTTTTCAGATGCATGCAAGACAGATCAAGCGTCTACTTCTGCTGCGTCAGAACCACAGTCAAACAATGAACGCAAAACATCAGGACAAGCTGCACCAATGCCACAGCGACAGTCACACAACAGATCAAGGGGAAGTGCAGGTATGTCATCACATCGTGATTTTGTTTGTTTAATAACCACGGGTGTTGGTGAGCAGGTTATGGAAGGACTCGTAACACTAACGTATGACACCTAATGTGGTGCCACACAGAAAGAGCAGGGATTTTAAGACTTCTGTGTAGGCTGGTCATATTATATATTCCTACAACAAACCAACTCAGTAGAGAGATAGTTGCCCTGGTCAAGATTTGAATCTGGGACTCAACCTCGCAATAAGAATTCATGCTCTTTACTGACTAAGCCACTTCTAAGACTTACCGTCAACCCTTGCCAAATATGTATTCTGCACGGCAAAACATAACTGATCTTGCTGTTTGAAAAATGTGTTATGCCCATCAAGTAAACTTTTTGTTGTCCTAAACCCTGGAAACTTCATTTTAGGAAACATACTTGCTAAATTGTGGAAACAGAACATCTGAATCATATATCAGAGATGCCATTTTTACGTCAGAAATCAGGTATTTTTCAGTCAGCGGATTTTTTCCAGTTTTCAGGCTCAGCAAGGCTGGGGCTTCGGCCTTTCACTACAGTATTAAACTTCTGGTTCTCGACCATTAACACTCAAGCTCACAAATCCCGTCTCGGTGAACGTCCGGCTTGTCACCTTAGCCTATTTTTACTGAAAGTTACATGTTTCCAATTTATCCAAACTTTGACCCCAATGGACTGTTTTAATACATTTGAGGAGCTCTCTTCTTTTTAAAAATGAATATTTACTGAATGTAATTTTTTTTTTTTTTTTGCCTGTATGTAGTTCTTTAATTATGTCTTCATATCTATGTACTGAATGTGAATGTTGTAATTTTTTTCTGTGTGGTTTTCCGCATTTGAAGGCCAGCACCGACTCCAGCTGCAGCACAACTCGACCCATCACGATGCAAGGGAGAGAACTGTCAGCGAGGTTAGCACTGGCTCTGGAGTTGCAGATGGGGCGTCCAAGAGGCCTTTCCATGGTATGCTTAAGGGGGACAGTGAATGCAATGTCTCTTATGTCTTTTAAGCATATCACAACGTTGCTAACGTAATGGTCCATCTCAAAATCAGTAGGAGAAACGAAAGAAACTTGGGGGAAAAATGTTTTTATGAAGGTGCTTTAAAATTTAGATAAAAAAAAATTTTTTAGCATAATCTTAACAACAGCACGAACAATAAGATTGTAAGTTTTTGCGACCTACTGCTTGGTGAGTATATTGTGTCTCGCTGAGACACGAGTTCAGAGATTCCACACCACCTCTGTGCAGCGGCAAGTCAAACTGTCAGACGTCAGTCTTGGTATCCTTCCACAATATAGCCTATATGGTGCCCAGGTTGGACAATGAGCCACCAAGTTAACTTATTATCCACTGTTTTTATTTTAAGATTTCCGGGTTTTGAATTTCTCTCCAGGTCTTGAGAAGGCACTCAAAGACATCCATCGACAGACAACATCGCTGGAAAGGCTCCGGAACTTGCTCGACCACGAGATCGACAGGTCTTACCGTAGCGTGAAGACCATCTTTGAGGATCTACGGCAGGGGTAGGTGATGCACACATTGGGCCATAAGTGAAACGTTACTGTAGCTTTCGACTTGTCATAAACCGCCTTGTTTTCGTATTCTTATGAGTTGTAAGCTACCCCGGTGTTACAGTTTGTTGTGTTAAACCCATAAAAAATACACTAAGCGTTTTTAAAGTTTAAACTAGTATACTGAAAAGGTGGTTACAGAATACAGACTACTTTATTAATCCCTCTTGGGGAAATTTCAGTTACAAGGTAAATAAGAATTAAATAAATACAATATAACATAGATTCATAGTTATTTCTGTAGTGTAGAAGTAGGCATAGTAGAAACAGAACAGTGAATGCAATTTCTCTTATATCTCTTATATCTTTCAAACATATCACAATGTTGCTAACGTAATGGTCCATCTCAAAATCAGTAGAAGAAACGAAAGAAACTTGGAGAAAAAAAAATTGTTTTTATGTAGGTGATTTTAAATTTAAATAAAACAATTTTTAGCATAATCAAATTTTCTCGTTATAGAATAGATAGATAGGGAACTATTCAGATTCTTATGGTAGATGTTTTTGGTCTATCTGTGTGATGGACCACTATGTTTGCAAGATGACGGTATATGCCACCATGCTGGCCCATTGGTGATAAGTTTTGCATATGAGACTAATCTTCAAGCCAAAAATTATATTTGATCATTTGGGGGCTTTTATTTTAGCCTATACTTTTTTTTTTATGGCACTATGGAAGCTAAGTAACTACTTCTGTACTTGCATACATATCAATAGTGGAACTTAACAGTCATCCTGTTGGAAAATCTTTTCTTTAAAATGATTAATTTATCAATAAGAAGGAAAAAAAATGTAAGATTATTAGAGATAGAAAAAAGAAAGATTGGAGGATTCTGCATCAAAACCTGGCATTATACCACAGGTTGGTGGTTAGCAATGATATTTATACCTTTTTTTTTTTTTTTTCGCATCATGTGTCAACCAATTTAGCAAAAGTAATTGTCCCTAGCTTGTCACTAGCACGAACAATAAGATTGTAAGTTTTTGCGACCTACTGCTTGGTCAGTATGTTGTGTCTCGCTGAGACACGAGTCCAAGGATCTCCACACCATCTCTGTGCAGCGGCAAGTTAAACTGTCAGACATCACTCTTGGGATTCTTCCACAATATAGCCTATATGGTGCTGATGTTGGACAATAAGCCACCAAATTAACTTGTTATCCACTGATTTTATTTTAAGATTTCCTGGTTTTGAACTTCTCCTCTCTAGGTCTTGAGAAGGCACTCAAAGACATCCATCGACAGACAACATCGCTGGAAAGGCTCCGGAACTTGCTTGACCACGAGATCGACAGGTCTTATCGTAGCGTGAAGACCATCTTTGAGGATCTACGGCAAGGGTAGGTGATGCACACATTGGGCCATAAGTAAAACGTCGCTGTAGCTTACGACTTGTCATAAACTGTCTTGTTTTCGTATTCTTCTGAGTAAGTAAGCTACCGCGGTGTTGCACTTACAGTTTGTTGTGTTAAACCCATAAAAAATACCCTAAGGGTTATTAAAATTTAAACTAGTATACTGAAAAGGTGGGTACAGAATACAGACTACTTTATTAATCCCTCTTGGGGAAATTTCAGTTACAAGGTATATACAAATTAAATAAATACAATATTATATAGATTCATAGTTATTTCTGTAGTGTACAAGTAGGCATAGTAGAAAGATGTTGCAATGATCTCAGGAAAAAATGTATAACACCATGAACATACTTTAAGAATTAGAAAATAAACTATAATTGTTTCTTTATAATTTATCTCTTCTAAAAATCCCTTTAAAACTGGCCATAGACCTTGGCATGAAAGAGTTTCCATATATCTGTTAGTGTATGCCTTCTTTGAAATTGCATGTATTCCTCAAATGTCTTTTTTGGGGGGATAAACGGATCATTTCTCTGGCTATGATAGGATGAGCAGTTTAAGCGTTATGTTAGAACACTCTTGCTACAATTTAAATTGTCATCTTATCATAGAAAAAAAATGGAAGAGTGTACAACAGTAAACAATATAGTCGTTACTGTGCTGACGTGCCGTGAAAACAAACTCACTCACTCACCCAATGAATTAAAAATACTTTAGAATGAAACCTTGTATATACCCAAGTTTGTCCAACATTTTGCCAAGTTAAGATAATGGGGCTTGTTTCCACTGCTAACAAGTGCTTTGACTAAACTTCTATTATTCCTCAATGAAGTAGAACTAATAACTACAGAATATGAAGTTTGAAAAGTCTGATAATTGAGTTAAATCCCTCAGAATCAATTTATGAACACAGCAACAATAAGACGTTCAGAACTACTTTTTCCGTTAATAAAGTAAAGAAAATCATGGGAAATTTAGACTTGAATTAACTAAAGCCAGACCATCTAGACTTTAAAGGTAACTTACCTTTTCAACGTTTTAAACCTGTTAATGTTGAAATTGTTTAAAAAAAATTATACTTAAGTCACCCAAGTCCTTTTGTGACCCCCACTCTTTCTTGATTTGAATGTGTTGACATACTTTTACCTTATATAACATTTTATATCAATGAGTCACTTGAGAGCGGAACTGTCCTTGATAGGTTTGACTTTTTTCTGATCTAGCTTCATACACATTTTTTTTTTTGCCTTGATTAAATATGTATTGTTTCTCTTTTGATTCAACATCTTGTTTTAATTAAATTTTTATCAGACTGGACAGTAGAGAAGCCCAGATTTTTGGTGAATTGGAGCAGTTAAAGAAAGAAGCTTGTAAGTATCGTGAATGCTTTGTTGTCCTTTAGTGCTGAGGAGTTGTGTGAGGTAACGGCCATAATAGGGTGTGTTAAATAGAGGCCAAAGGTATTGATGAATCCTGTCAGTGAATAAAAATTTTGTATAAAACTTAACTCTTTACGCCCTCATGCCTATTCCATGTTTTGACATAGACTTTAGATAGAGGGTATTTTTTCTGTTTGTCGTCATGTTTTGTGATAAGTTGAGACATTTGTGTGAAGTAATTCAATGCTAAACTTTTTCATACTGCCATACTGGGTTTTTTGCTGTGGGATTTGGGATTGGATTTTTGTTTTGTTTTCCAGGTTGCAAACTAAACTGATTCTTATTTAGCATTTCTGTGAAAGGCCCTAGTATAGTTCATTTGTAGCTGTTTCATACTCCCATTATTATCAAAATCCTTTGATGGAATAAGAGCAAAACACTCAGAAATTTTACTTTCCATTGTGTTAATAGATTTTTAAAGTTTAGTTCGTTTTATTTTATAAATAATTTCACTTTGACTTTCACAGACTGAAGAAGTGATAAAATTAACCCATTAAAAAAAAAAAATGTATGTATCAGAACACCAAATCCAACAATTCAGTGCTTTTCACCAGCAGCTCTACATAATAATTACAGTACCTTAGAGTTGTCTTATGCAAAATCTTAAATCAATAATGCATCTGTCATGACAAGCTTATGTTTCTGTAACCCTCCTTAGCTGAAATGCTGGAGATGCGCCAGAGCAAGGCGGCTGATCTCCGACGCCAGGTGGACCGATCAGAGCGCATGACAGAATCAGAAGTGTCGGACCTTAGGGCAGAGGTCAAGGTCAGTTGCTTAGAGAGAATGCAGAGAAAAATATGTAATATAAATATATATAAAATTAAATATATGTGTACCAATAGTACACAAAGGGTTACAGAACTGATTTTTTAAATTAAGTTGAATGGTATAAATTATAGTTATTCTTGAAAACTGCAATGTGATTTAGCACTATGTTTCAATGCATAAAATCAAATGATATTCTCTGTAGCACTGCAATGTATTGGTAAATTTGCTAATTTACAAAGCAACATGATTCACAAGAAAGTAATCTACATTCTAATCCAATCCAGCATTTTGTCTCTGAACGACGGCATGATGAGGAGCTGGGGCGAGTGACCCGGTTCGTGTACGACTCCGATCATCTCCTGGCAGAGATCGGCAAATTTGGAGAAGGTGGGCTCTAAATCTTTACCAACAGTGGGATCTGCGTTACAATCTTTTCACAAGCATGATTTAAAGTCTATTCCTTTTGTACGCACTATTTTGGTGGATTTTCAAAAATTTATAAAAGGTAAAAGCTTTGATTTCATCTCAAAATGGAAGTTGCGCAGATCAATACAAAAAAAGTACTAGCACAAGGCAATATCAATGTACCAAACATGTGTGGGCTAATGAAAAATAGGTTAAGATAATCCCCTGACAACAGCCTAAAATTTTACTTTTTAACCCAAGTTTATGTTACACAGTGACTGTAAATCTAAAAATCCACTCTAGTTCATTTACATCCTTAACTGCAGGTTGAATCAATCTTTAAATGGTTTAGTTGGTTCACTTTTCTTTCTTCTTAAACGGTATAATTTACAATTTAAGATATGCTAATGTGTGTTTTATGTCGGCCATATCATAAGATTTGACCTCTGTAAAAAAAGAATTGACATTTTGTCCTCACTACTTGCTCACTTTGTTTTTTTTTAGGTAGGAGTGTATCTTTGTTGTAATATGTAACATAGTTATGGGCTTGTGTGGGTATATGATACTTCAGTTAATGCAATAATTAAAGGATTTGTGGGTATATCATGTATAAAAATATTATTGATTAATGCAATAACTAAAGAAGGATTCAATTTAGACAAATTCTGCATAAATACAAAAACAAGACAAAATATCAGTTCTGTTGTATTTCTTTGTCTCTGTACCAGTCGTGCATGTGAGGTCAGTTTCCACAGCTCGAAGAGCATCCTCCTCGTCAGTTGCCAGCAGTGTAGTCAGTCACGAAGGTAACAGTTTTTTCACTTAGAAAACAAAACAAACTTTGCTGTGCTAATAAATAAATGTTAATTTTTTAACTCTCAAAGCATTTACAGCTGATTAGATTGGATGTTAATTCATTTCTGTTGGCCATTTTAAAGTCCACTAATTGGATGTCCAACAATTTCAAAGTGTAGATTGTCAACAGATTTTTTTTAATTTATAAAAATCATTTTGGTTAAATTGCATCTGCAACATCTATAAGTTCTTTTTCCTTGTTATTTCTATTTGTTTTGCTGTTATCCTTCCAGGCAATGCAGAGGTTGATGCACCCAACTCTCAGGAAATCAATGAACTACAGGACAGACTGAAGAATTCTCTCAAGCTACAGGTAATGAGCCGGGCTTTCAAAAAACATGCAAACATGCACAATTGTTTTGTTTTTGTTTGTGCTTTTGAAAGGGGGGGGGGGGTTGTTTTGTATTTTTGGCAGGGGGAGCAAAGTAAAGACTCTATTTTATATTTTTCTTTTATCAAAAGCTTATTTGAATGATATATATACTATTTTTATATTGTCTTCTTTGAGTGCTTCATTTTTTTTAACTAATCGAACGAAAAAAGTTTATCCTTTATAATCCTTTCAAGCCTACCATGTGGCATAAGACCACCCCTCTCTTCCAATTCCAGTTTCACTGGAATGTTCGTTTGACACGGTTAAGTTACATAATTTCTAGGTTATTGTTTTTAGGGGACAAGTGACATCTAGGGATGTTGGTCTGACACGGTTACGTTACACAATTTCTAGCTTATTGTTTTTAGGGGACAAGTGACATCTAGGGATGTTGGTTTGACACGGTTAAGTTACACAATTTCTAGGTTATTGTTTTTAGGGGACAAGTGACATCTAGGGATGTTGGTCTGACACGGTTACGTTACACAATTTCTAGGTTATTGTTTTAGGGGACAAGTGACACTAGAGATTTTGGTCTGACACGGTTAAGTTACACAATTTCTAGGTTATTGTTTTTAGGGGACAAGTGACATCTAGGGATGTTGGTCTGACACGGTTACGTTACACAATTTCTAGGTTATTGTTTTTAGGGGACAAGTGACATCTAGAGATGTTTGGTCTGACACAATTTCTAGGTTATTGTTTTTAGGGGACAAGTGACATCTAGGGATGTTGGTCTGACACGGTTAAGTTACACAATTTCTAGATTATTGTTTTTAGGGGACAAGTGACATCTAGAGATGTTTGTTTGACATGCTTAAGTTACACAATTTCTAGATTATTGTTTTTAGGGGACAAGTGACATCTAGGGATGTTGGTTTGACATGGTTAAGTTATACAATTTCTAGGTTATGTTTTTAGGGGACAGGTGACATCTAGAGATGTTTGTTTAACATGCTTAAGTTACACAATTTCTAGGTTATGTTTTTAGGGGACAGGTGACATCTAGAGATGTTTGTTTGACATGCTTAAGTTATACAATTTCTAGGTTATGTTTTTAGGGGACAGGTGATATCTAGAGATGTTTGTTTGACATGCTTAAGTTACACAATTTCTAGGTTATTGCTTTTAGGGGACAAGTCACATCTAGGGATTTTGGTCTGACACGGTTAAGTTACACAATTTATAGATTATTGTTTTAGGGGACAAGGGACACTAGAGATTTTGGTCTGACACAATTTCTAGCTTATTGTTTTTAGGGGAAAAGTCACATCTAGGGATGTTGGTTTGACATGCTTAAGTTATACAATTTCTAGGTTATTGTTTTTAGGGGACAAGTGACATCTATTGCTTCCCAATCAACCCAAACTTATCTCCAGGTTTTAATTGGTTTAACTCCAGGCAAATCACATGTGGTTCTTTTTATGCTATTGAGAAACTTTTAAAAGCCAGGCTTTATTTCAGCATGGTTGATTGTTGAAAAATGGTGATGTTTATGTACGTTAACCTGATTTTTTTTGGTTGTGTTTATTTCAGACGACACAGAGTACTGGAGTATCATCGTCATTAGAAAACGGGTCCAGCGATGCAGGTCAGTGAAATGTCTAGATTTTAACGTTTCATATGTGGTACTTATGAAGTGAAAAAAGTCTAAGAAAATAAGGCGCTTGGTATATTGAGGCATTGCGTTTTTTTAATGAAAATATTTTGAGCTGACACTGACTTTGCTAAGTAACCTAAGCATGGCATAACCTGCTTTTAAGGTAATCGTTTTAAAAACCTTAAGTGCTACATATTCAAAAAAGCATACCTTAACATGGTTATGTGGTACCAAAATCCAAAATGATCGGGCAAATACTGAGCCTCATTTCCCCCAGGCCGCTTTTTAGTTATACAGTTTGTTTTTCTCAGTTTCTGAGTCTATAACAGTGAATGTCCTGAAAAATTGGCAGAAAGAAAACAACACAAACTGAAGTTTAAAAGTCAATTACCACAAGGGCAAGTAAAATTTTGAAGTTTTATACCCAGTACCCAGGCCATTAGCAAAAAAATTTTAAATAATGATAAAATCTTGGATAATGTGCCTATATAAATCACAGCAAAGGTTTTTTTGTATTTATTTGTAATCTAAAAGTTGGAAAGAAAATGTTTTGTCCTTCTGTTAAAAAGTGGTGAAATGGCGAAAATGGTTTAGCTTTGGTCCATCAAGAGGGAGCCCGCCCTTCGAAACCTACTATCTGTGAGAAATTCGTTTGTCTGATCACTATCCGTCAGTGAAAAATTTTTTGCCTGATCTTGTCCCCTTATGGTTGGGTTAGTGTCAGTATAATGTGACATGAGTTCAAGTATCCCCTCTCTGTCTGTATGCTAGCATGTAAAATTGTTAGATGTCAGTTTTGGGACCCATCCACAGATATATCCAAAATATTGCTGACGTTGGACATTAAGCAACCAACAACCCTAACCCTTATGTTTTAAAGTATAGGTATGTCATATATAATCCATTGCCTTGAGTTAATTCATCCACACACACTTGTTCATGTTGTTGTGTCTCACTCTCAGGTCTGACTGCGCCAAAGAGTGTCCGCAGGCGCTTTGGGAATTCTCACCGCGGGGGGAACACGAGCAGGTCAAGGGAGGGCGGCGTCTCAGGTGAGATAAGATCCAGATACACGAGATACACCAAGGATATTAGGCCAAGTGTACCTGGGTCTCGCTAAGTAGAGTGAATATTTTTTCCATAGGGATATATAGGTTTTCTATCGTTTTCGTACATTTACCAACTTTTTCGGGACACCAACCGATTGAAGACTGATACAAATGTACTTCTAAGCAAACCTATCTGTCATTCCGAAGTGAAGTTGAATCTAGATTTAGACTGTAGCTTTATATTCTAATCTAGTTGATATCTGATGGTATGGATCTAGATCTAATTTAATTCTGTGACATAAATGGGAAATTAGATTGTTGACATTGACTGATTGAGGGGAGAACTGGCTCAAGTGCCTAGTTTGAAGCCGACAACTGGGCAAATTTATTTGTTGTAGTTGTTCCCTACCAGTTGGTTCAGTCAATGACAATGGTGTTAGTTCCAGTGGCTTTCAGCATGCTAGAAATCTTAAAATTGAAAATGTGAGAGTCTTGTTAGCCAACCCTTTGTGAAGCAGTATATTTAGTTCACGCAAAGCCAGGATGTTGCTGACGTGGCGTTTCTGACAGTATGAGATGAACATCAACACACACAAAAAACAACAAACAAATAAAACAGAAAACGAGATACATTTATCAACACTAGTCCTTGGTGTAGTTTTTAAAGTTATTGTTAAGCTTGTGTTTAAGTCAATATAGATAGCTGAACCTCGTAATTTAAACTTGGCCATCGATTACGTTTGCAATGACTAATCAGACTAAATTGTATTTGCTGTTTCAAAAGTTGGCATCCATGTTTACACTACCTTATTATATCCTACTTGCAGGCAGACATAGCCTAGTTTTGAATACTGTGCTTTCTGTCTCCAACAGTAGTGTTAATTTCTGTTGTCTTCTTTTGGAAAATTTCTGCCTTTATTTCTTCTCTGTCCATGAACCAACACTAGCTGAGACAGGAGTGTATCTCTCCCTGCAGTCTGTGTGTGTGTGTGGCAGCAGAACTTGAAATTGTCAAACATTAGTCTGGGCCCGTCCATAAGAAATAGTGCTGGCGTTGTGCGTTACATAATCAACTCTTCTTAACTCATGAACCAACCTTTGCTTTACCTCATTTGGTATGAATTATAGACTAGGATATAGCATAGTTTCAACTAAAATATTGTGCTTTTTTTTTTTTTCTCAATCAGTGGTGGTTTTAATTTCTGTTGACATGACATATATCTTTCTGAAAAATTCTGCTTTTGGTTTTTTCTTTGTGTGTGAATCAACCTTTAATCTGCCTTATTTAGTCTCCCTTGCCGTTAGATACAGCCTATTTGTGACTTAAATACTGTGGTTCCTTTCTCTTACTGTGGTGTTAGTTAGCATTGACTGCCTTCTCAGTCCATGAACCAATCCTGGTGGAGACAGGAGTGGAGGTCTCCCCTCACTGTCTCTGTGTGGCAGCATGTAAAATTGTCAGACGTTAGTCTCAGGGCCCGTCCTTGTTAGTTGTATATAGCCTATATAGTGGTGATGTTGGAGGTTAAGCAAACTCAACTGATGAACCAACCTCTAACTTTACTTCATTTTGTCTTTCTTTTTGGCAGATACAGCCTAGTTGCTGAGAAACCAACTTTTACTTTAGCCTTATTTCACTTATTTTGTCTTACTTGTCTGACAGATGTCAGATCTGATGGATCTCCGTCACCAGCGTCACAACAACATCCCCCAGCAGCATCAAGTCGAACAGAGAGACACAGCAACAACAACAGCAGCAGCAACCACCACCAGCAACAACAGCAGCAGGGATACAGTAACAGCAGCAACAACAACAGTAGCAACTACTACACCAGCAATACTGGCAGTCCAGGCAGGGGTGGGAACCGGCAGTCCTGGGGGCAGGGGGGGGAGGGGTGCGCCCAGAGGTGGCGCTGGTGGTGGTGGGGGGCCCAGGGCTCAGCGGCCGCAGTCTAGTCAGGAGGCAGCGAGGGGCGCAGGTTCAACGATTGCTGTGGCTACTTAACACGATCAAAACACAGTGTGTTGGGCAAAATTTTTTTTTTTAACTCGAGAGGATGGACATGGGAGACTTGAACACTGAGCTGTTAATTTGCTTGAAGGCTTTTGTGTTATAAAAATTGAGACTGGAGGGACTTCTGAGACTTGAACACTGAGCTGTTTATTTGCTTGAAGGCTTTTGTGTTATAAAAATTGAGACTGGAGGGACTTCTGAGACTTGAACACTGAGCTGTTTATTTGCTTGAAGGCTTTTGTGTTATAAAAATTGAGATGGGAGGGATTGAAAGCTTTTGTGTTATAAAGATTGAGACGGGAGGGACTAAAGAGACTTGAACACTGAGCTGTTTATTTGCTTGAAGGCTTTTGTGTTATAAAGATTGAGATGGGAGGGACTTGAGAAACTTGAACACTGAGCTGTTTATTTGATTGAAGGCTTTTGTGTTATAAAGATTGAGATGGGAGGGACTTGAGAAACTTGAACACTGAGCTGTTTATTTGATTGAAGGCTTTTGTGTTAATAAATTTGAGACGGGAGGGACTTGAGAGACTTGAACACTGAGCTGTTTATTTGATTGAAGGCTTTTGTGTTAATAAACTTGAGACGGGATGGACTTGGGAGACTTGAACTCTGAGCTGTTTTTTTTTATTGAAGGCTTTTTATCTGTTGGTAGCTCAAAGAGCAAAGCTGTGCTTTTTCTGTGTGTGCCTTTTTCCATAGATGTTGCAAGCTTGAGTAATTCTTAAAAATTCTTCTTTAATCTTGGTTAGCAATGGAGTCTAGCTATTTCTAGATTTTTTATTTTTTTTTGGGGTCTGAAAAAAGTCCTCTATCAACTCCATTATATATTTGTGTGTGTGATGTTGTTTTTTTTTCATTCTTTTCTTGTTTTGTTTTTTTAATTAATGTTTTGCTTCATGCTTATCATTAATTATAAAAAAATATAAAAAAAATTTAGTTTTCCTGTATTTTGAGATTTTGAAGGTGATGCGTCTTAAGGGTTTTGCCTAGATTGGTTTATTCTCTTCTGTTCTGGTTAAGATCATCTAATGCTTATGTGTACAACAAACTTGTAGCTCCCTTCAAATGGCTGATACGCGCGCACACACAAATGATTTTATTTTCTCAAAGAAAGTTTTGGTTGGCTTTTGATAAGAAAACAATGCCCTGAAACATTGAAGAATCAAGTGTTATCATTTTTTACAGGGCATCTTTCCATTCGCTGAAAAATCTTGCCAGGATACATGGAGCTTCAAAGAATGGAAAATTAATTTCCTTAATCTTTTCCAATTTTTGTTCTTAATGTGATTTCTGACTCTTTACAGTTAACTACTTAAATGTAATCCTTTGTTTTTCCTTTGACATTTGTTCCTCTTGATATACATCTACACTATACTGACATCGCGTTTGCATCCAACAGGGTTGTCATTTTATCCATGATACACACTAAGCCAGAAAGATAAGGTCTACATGCAATTAATACATTATTATGAGAATTCGTAATGTAAAAAATCTAAAATTGCATGATATGGACCATTATGGTTTGGTTGTTGTATGCATAGCCAGGAAACTCTGAAAGTTTTTGGGTTTGTTTGTTTGGTTGGTGTTGTTTTTTTTCTTGCAATCTTCTAACATTATTAAATTTATTGTTAAAATATTTCACCACTGCCTCTTACAACAACAAAAAAAGATAGCAAGTGCAGTTCCGAAAGTGAAATGAAACTTTTATTGATTAAAAATGGATTGTATCTTCAATGTGGAAGTACCAAATTTTCAACGTTTATTATCAAATGTGTTTTATTTCAATCTCTTCTTCCTAGATTTTGATCATGACTTTCCTTTCTTTCCCAGTGTCTAACATTTTTTTTTTGACATTTTTGTCATTTTTCATGCTTCCTACCATATTAATTTTATTATGGTCAGTGTGTCGGCTAAAGTGCTTTTGCTACTCAAAGAGATAAGGAAACACCGTTGCTACTAGTATTTGCTACTAGTATAATGCATTAACTGTCTTAGGACATCGTGGGCACAACATAGCCGTTACCGTGGTGACGTGCCGTAAAACAAAGGCAGATAAAGACAGCCAATAAAAATTGCCAAGTTTAGCTTTTTAACTTGGACACATGAAATCATCAACTGCTGCTTTCCCTCACTCCTTTAAGCTTAAATATTACAACCAACAACATGGAGATTGGAGTAAAGCCACTAGTCATCCCCAAGGAGGAAGCTTGATCAAGAGAAAAAGATTTTAGAATAGCCTATAGGGTTGCAGCATTGATTATATGTCTGATCCCGGCTTACCTTTAGATTCCCTACATTTGATGTCTCTCTGTGTTCCCCTGAGGGATCCTGTTCGGTAATTTGTTTTAAGATTCAAATGTGGATTAATGTTCATTTTAAGGGAACCACGTGCAAGATGTCAAGACAAGATAAGATGAGATATACTTTATTGTCCTTCCAAGGAAAATTGTCATCGTGGTTACATGGGCTACCCTACAGGCAAAGGTAGAGAGACAAAATTCATAAGAATGTCAGGTACCTGATAATATCTTTTCCTTAAGGTGTAGGAGAGATAAAAAGTTTAAAGAAGAACAATGCAACAACAATACTGAGGTGGTGATGGTGTTACTTGTCATGTTGATCTCATACAAATTTACTTACATGCTGGAGCTCAAAACTGTATGTATTTGAATTGCTAAAAATATTTTATTTTCTTCTGGAGCAACGTTGCTAGTGTGCCAAAGTGCTTTGTTGTAAAGTTGTTTCTCTTTCTCATGGGAATTATTTTTTGTCTCAAGAGTTCACGCGGATTGTTTTAAAGATATTCTTTTTATTGTGTCAATTTTCTGCATTTCCTTTTGCACTGCATGGGTGCTTTGTACTTTCCACTCCGTACATATCCTTCAACTTGTTATTGACCTATACAGCAAGCCCATTTTTACCTATATTCATGTATGCTTGATAATGGTTTGGCATCTATGATCCTTTTTAATCTGATACTTTTGAATGTAGAAAAGATACTTTTTTTAAATTTCTGTGCTTGTACCCTGGTTTAAAAAAACAACAACCAATGCTTCACCCCCTTGCACATTAATTGTTCAATATTAGAAAAAAGTGAGCATTGCAAATCAGTTCAAAATATTATATGAAGCCTTCTAATACACCCCTCTCCCCTTTCTCCTGATTTCACCCCCACTCTTTAGTTTGTTTTACAATTTTGTAGGTTGTATGACATATTTGAAGCAATCAGGCTGAATCAGAACAAGTTGGGAATGTGGCTTTTTGAGTCATGTATAGTGTGTTAATAAGTATCAAATGCATACATGTATGGACAAGTTTTTACAAAATTTAAGTGTCATTTCTAGAACCAGAGGGGGGCGCGGTGGCCCTGGGGTATAACATCGGCTTCCGACGCAAAAGGTCCGGATTCGAGCCCTGGCGATTTCGCTCCCTACTGGTTGGGTCGGTGTCAGTATAATGTGACTGACTGAGATAGGAGTCATGGTATCACTGCCCTGTCTTGTGTGTGGCAGCACACAAAAATTTGTCAGACCTCAGTCTTGGGGCCCGTCCATAATAATTATACCCTATATATTGCTAATGTTGGACGTTATAAACTCACCTCAACTGTAGAACCAGAAATATTTATTTTTAATAGAGAAAAAAAAAGTTCAAAATGAAAAAGCTCTATGTAAATTGTGTTTGTATGAATGGAGGGTTCTTGTTCAAAACTTATATCAGTGACTAGTGCCTGATTCAACCTGGTTGCTTGAAATATTTTCCCTGTACGTCTCATTTCAAATGTTGAAATAATTATCTCTGCATCGCTGAGGCGCGACATGTATCAGAGGTCTCTCTGATTGTTTCTATCTGATTATGCAAGAAGGTGGCCACCAGTTTTTGTAATACTAATACTGTAATAGCCTTACAAGCAAACGAGAACTTATTATTGTACCCATTTTTTAATGCATGTTCTTTGATATTATTATTGGAATCTGTTGTTTTGTTATCAATGTTTGTTACATTTAACTCGTGTAAACCGTGAATGAGCTAGCCGAGGTGGTAGAGAGGTGACTTTCCACTATGGAGGTCCCAGTTCAAGCCCAATTTCGGGCAAGTATATGAATTTAGCCCGTTCTGGTTGACCAGCTGAAATATGAGTCGTGGTATTCCCTATCTGTCTCTGTGTGGTCGTAGGGGTCAGATGTTAGCCGTAAGACCCGTCTACAATTTAATATATTCAAGTTGCTGACGTTGGTTAGACATGTGTTGGTTTTTTGCCTATTGAATTCTCGTCTTAATTAGAGAGAAATTTTCATCTGATATGATAGTCAAAAAATATTATGCCAAACTAGTTAAATGAGAATTTTTTCAGTGTTTGTTATATGTTATTTTTTTTTTAACAAAGAACAAAGATTTGATTTACTTGAAACCAATCTTAAATCAACGAAATATTTAAAACCTGAATTCTACCGTTTTGGTTTAAGGTTTGATTTTTTTTTCCCTAGTGTTTATACATTACAATACATGTATTGTGCTGTGTTATTTTATCTTCTGCGCCCCATGTTCATTGTTATTTTGATCGTTGATATTATGCTCTATGGACAATGCATGTATGAACAAATTGTTATTTATACTGTACTTAGTAATGCTGAATGTTATGTTGTGGATATCTGTTCATGAGAGGCTACAACGTGTCCATGCATTGTCATCATTGTTTAACCCTGCTCTTACCTTAACAAACTTTCTATAGATATTACCATTATACATGTACAATGATACAACAGTTCAACCATATCTTTGAGTATTTTGCGAAAAAATACACTGAACTTAATGTAATTATAAGAGAAAATTGGTTTTAAAATATCAATAAAAGAAATGAGTATTTACAACGCAGGAAAAGTATTTATTCCCTTTTTTTTTCTATTGTTCTCTGCGTTCTCACTGTATTTGTCAAGTTGATCTGTGTTCATGTTTGTAGTGAAAAAAAATTACAGTGGTGCCAACTTTCTGAAAATCACGTACATGTATTTTACTATTGTCATTGAAAAATAAATCGTTTTGGTTTGATGTGCAACTTTTAAAAAAGTAGTACTCTATACAACAAAAAAAATAAAAGGATCAGAAATAAAAATTAACCACTTTGGCATCACTTAATTGCTTCCGACTACCAGTAAATCTAGAAATGATAGACAAATGTGGGCTTATTCTTTGATATGGATGTGTTTCAGTCATTAACATATATCCCAAAATTCAAGATAGGTCTACTTAAAATCTCTGAAATAATTTTTTTTTCATTAGATTCAAAGACAACTGACCATCATTCTTTTAGGATTACCTTAATAAGGGGAGTACACGTTAATTTTTTAAATCATAGGTAGGCATAGTACTTTGTCAGAAATGCCAATGAAATCTTTGAAATAAAAATCTAACTCTCCCTGTATATGAATGCGATGTACATATATCTGAATCCGTTGAGTTAAATTTTGAAAAATTAACGCTTGAAAGTTTTACTATCTTTTGGTCGGGTTTTCTAAAGGCTAAGACAATTCAACACCTTATCCAATTATTATTATTTGCTTAATTTTATAATCATGCAGCATTCCAATTGGGTGAGTGCGATCGCTTTCTTTACTTTTGTATGGTTGTGACTGAGAGACATGGGGTGTACTTTTAGCAAGCAGTACCGGTACACCTTGTCAGCTTTGGTAGTATACTTTTCCTGCCAGCTAGGGTGGCAGTTTTGAGAAATTGCATTAAAGGGGCAACTCTTATTTGAATTCCTACATAGAAATGTTGCAAACATGATTTTTTTAGGTGGTTTTACTCTAAGTGAAGGATAATAATCTGAAGCTAATGTAAAAAAATATGGGCCTGAAAACCATTGCAGGCAGCAAATGTTTTCAAAATAGATTTTGTATAGTGTGAAATACATGACACTGTAGTAAGTAAAAATGTAATGCTTCAAGGCTCGTTTCCAACTCGCAGCTTTGGTGAGAGAAAGTTAAGATTGATTGACACCCGGGGTATCTCTGCACTAAACCCTGCTAGTAAGTTTTGCATCAATGACAGGTGTTCAGAGCCATTTTAGGTCTAAAGAAATAGCATGTAGTAAGTCCAGAACACAAAATTATATCTAAAGCAAACAAGCTTTTGAATTTAAATTAAACATTCTGCCTTCTGGACTCTCTATCAATAATTTCTTCAAGGGAAAAAAATGGTCACTGTATAGATTATAGTTTTCCTTGAATAGGGATTTGCGTTCCTTTAAATTAGAGAGGAAGATTGTCTATCTAAGCATGATTGTAAATAGATAATGTAATAAACAAAAGGAAAGGTTGCAAGGAGAAAAAACAATCTCAGAGGAAAAATATGATTTACGCTTCAACAAGAAAGCCAATATGCTGTGATACATGTGTTATGTTTGATGCCGTCTTCTAGAAATAAGCTTTTATTGAGCTTGCATTGCAAACTTTGTGATCTCAGTGATGATGAGCTAGTTTTATTAGAAAGAGTTTGGCCTGGTGCATCATGTTCAGTCAAAAATTCCAACCTAGTTTATTACTCAACTTTTATAGGAAGATATAACTTATTACAAGGAAAATTATATCCACATATCTAGGTTAGAAGTACATTTTACATTTTTAGGAAAAGAGAGGCGGTATCAAGAAAAAAATTTTAACATCCTCTAGAGCAAAGATGCTGAATAAAAACTTTGGCAAAAAAAGTGGGAAAAATGGTAACATGTTTCTATGAGAAGAAGAAAAAAAATGCATCTATGTTAACGTTAAAAATTTGATAAAAGCTTCGTTTTAGATCTGGTTCATTTTAATAATTAAATTAATGTTCATGTAATTTCGCTGTCACCATACTGTTTCTTTTTAACTCTTTTTTTTCTACATGTATTTACAATTATTACAAAATTGTGAAGACATAATTTTTTCCAAGCTTTTTTATTTACTATTCTTGTGTTACATGTAAATCCCAGAAGGAAAAAAAAATCCTTCACAAGAACTTGTGAAATATGATAACATTTAGAAATATATGATCATCTTGAATGTACATGCATGTTAATTGAATTGTTAAAAGAAACATGAAATCAACACATTATTTGGATAGTTTAAGCACAGATTAAAAAGAAACAATGTTTTTCTTATGTCTTTTATTTTCTTATCTAGTCTTAAGACTTTGTTCCTATAAGTATTCTTATTATCATTATTAATTGAGATTCCACGAATTGTGGGATGAAGAAAGCTCATGGCTGACAGATAAATTTGAACTATGATACAATTTGTAATTATCTCTTTAAAAAAATCTATACCTTTAGGAATTCAAATTCTTTTTCGCAAAGAGATAAACTAACTCTTTGATACTTAGTTAAACGCTTATAGGCGATCATTATAATTTTTGTTTTGTTTTCTCACTTTTTGCGCTGGATTGCCATTTTTAATCTTTTGTTTGGACATTTTTAAAAGCCATACAAAATATGCTCTTAGTTGTTTCTTAAAGAATGTTTTATTTTATTCTCTGATTTTAACCAAACAGTGCAGTGTGCGTATCATATTAAAATTTATCCCCAAAAAAGTAAAAAAACTTATTGACCGGAAAATCTCACCCCCTCCCCCCTCCCATGCTAAAAAGCCTTTTATTATCGGCTTTATTATTATTATTATTATATAATAATAATAATAATAATAATAATATAATTATTATTATTATTATATAAGAATACTATCTATTCACACTGGCAAATAAAAACCCCTCAAAATCCTTAATTTTTACAAAGATATTAGACTTTTGATGTGATGATATAATTCAGCTTTCTCATGATATAGGGGGGAGTCCTTATCAGAATCATTTACTTATTTTAAAAGAATGACTTCCCGGTCTATAGTATAAGTTTTTTAGTGATAAAATATAGAAGATGAAATTGATTAAGGCATTTTCAATTAGTGGCATGTGTATCACCCATTCGAACTGATCCTCCGAATGGCAATGACTACTTTAGGTTGAATGATACAAAATCTACTGTAAGAAAAGCAGTAAAATTCAAAATCTTGTAAATATGTATATTTTCATGTTCAAAAAGCAAAGACGCATTGTTAACCAACATGTTTTTTTTTTAATTACATGAGAAATAACAAGTGATGATAACAAAGCAAAGCAAAAATTTAAAACAACCAGATACCAATGATACTTCAATAGGCTAGATTAGAGAAAAACTACTATCATGAAAATGCTTTGTTGTTTTGCTCTCTTCATTAAAATTATATTGAATAGAATACAATTTACCAAAAAAAATGTATCTGCTCCAATTTTGGTGCTTTTTTGTTTCTTTTGTTGTTTTACATTCTCCATCCCATTGGTTCAGGTGTAAATAATTTTACGATCCTCATAATCTTTACTTTAACAGCCTTGAATATTATTTTGATACCATCAAAGATTGTGGCTTCTCTTTCCAGTCGATGCCTATTGAGCATGGTCTGGCTGTACTCCATATGCTCTCTACTTTCCTTCTGGTATTGCTCAAACATCAATCTTTGCTTGTGGCGCTCTTGTTCCATCGCAAGGAGCTCACGCTTTAGCATCTCATTCTGCTCCATGATACGCCGTTTCTCATCCTCCGCTGTAGTGCTTTGCAGCTGTATCTCCAGTTCCTTCATTTGGCTGGAAACCTGTGCCTCGGAGTCCTGCGTTTTTCTGCGGCTTTTTAAAGCCATGCAGTGAAGCTCCAAAGAACTCTGTATTGATTTCTCCACAGTTTCAACACTTTGAATAAGATCCTTGAGGGCCCCAGTGCCTTTGTCTTGCTCGATGACATCTTTGTGAACAGCAGACGCTTCTTCCGAAAGTTTCTCCAGATCTTGCACGATTGCCTCGGTGGTCTCAATGTCCTCACTCTCTGCACCTCTTCCTCTTATCTCCCCTAGCTCTTGCATCAACAGAGTTATGGCCTGCAGAGTTCCGTCCCGAGCTATGGGCATCTTGGACATTGCAATGACCTTCTCTCTTGCTTCCAAGGTGGATTGGAAGTTGGCGTCTGTGTAGCGCTTGCCGTTATTGTTCAGCGTTCCAATAAGCGCTAGCAGTTGATCAACCTGAGCTGTCTTCTCCTCCTGATTCTTGGTGACATTGTCAAACAGGACGACCCTGTCCTTGCACTCCTTGACAAGTGCTGACATTGCGCCTGTTTGTTGGTGAACCCACTGGTCAAATGTGATGTTATTGTCCTCTGCCTCATACTTGAACATGTCCCCACAAGTGATAACCATGATGCAATAATTCTTCACAAAGTCAGGTCCAAAAACTTTCTTCAGGAGGGCTATGGTGTCCACATCTTCCTGGGTGAAGCGAGTTCCAAACCTCAACACCAGCAGGAAAGCATGGTAGCTTAAAAACAAGGAAATAAATTTATTACAGACTTTTAAAAATTACGGGTGCCCTGAAATGCGAAATTAAAATTTTTATTTGGACCTAACTCAAACTTATACACAACATGCACGGTATGCACTGTGTGGGAATTTAGAAACTGGAGCACACGCTGTTCCAGTGCTTTAGATTTCAGCAACTAAGACAACACCTCCTTCCTACAGGACCTGACCTTGCCAACACCTTGTTGAATTGAAACTCAATACAGCTACAAGACCTGCTGCAAACTTCTTCATGGCTCTAAGCAAAGAGCGAAAGCTTAGATACCATCAGAGTGAGCAACAAGAACATACACAACATACACCAACCTCGTACCTATTTTTCAATATAGTTCCCAAAATGATCAAGGGTTTTCTACAAAAGTGATGGAAGATAATGTACACCCCAATCATAAATATGGACATAAAGCTTTCCGCTTTTTAAACTGAGGCATCGATTATATCTCATAAAACATCACGTCTCCCAGATGGACTTCAGAGTTTCAAAAAGATGGTAGTATGAAGGTGTAGGGCAGGTACTATATTATAGTATTTTCTCTTTTTTTTATATTTACAGAAATACATCAATCTCTATAAAAACTATACTATAGCTGACAATTTCTTGCATCGTGAGTGTAAATTTGAATCAATTACAAATAAAACTTTTAATTTCATGAGATGTTTTACTTTGCTTCTTGGAACAAGCCTCCAAGAAACAGTGTCTTTTTAAAAACTAATCAAGAAAGAAAAATTCAGAGGGTAATTCAAATTCTGCCACACCTTTTGGATTTTATGAAGCATGTTGAGAATGAGACTGTGAATTTGTCGCTCAGATATTACATCTTTAAGAAAGTCATTAAGGGGGAGACGTCAGAATATGATCAAGAACATAAAAATCGACAAGAGAGAGGGCAAGAGTGTATTCAACAGAAATGACAAGCTAACAGTGTTAGGGTGTCGGGTAATCAATAACTTAAGAGTGATCTCAAATGAGCTTGTGGAACTTCTTAAACCACATTGTATTGTAATCTTAACTCATGCCTACATTTTTCACCTTCTACATTTCAATTGTTTCATTTTTTTTTCAGCCATACAGTGGAAAACACTTAAGATAAACTATTCAGGAGGCACCAACACCCCCCTCCCCCACCTTTTCTTTTTACTTCACAGCCACTGTTTCACCTAAACTAATTTTTGGCTCTCCCAAAGAGGTTTATCTTAGCTGCATTCCACTGATTTCTGTGATGGATGGGTTTGAGGTCTCTTTTTTTTTAATGAAGAGAAAATTTACCCAGCTGGATTTGTTATCATGGCATGCTCCATCGAGTCCACAAAGAGACGGACGCCTTCATCTGTATCCATCCTTGTGTCTCCGACACCTGGCCCATCCACGACCTTGATGATTTGACCTTTGACCTTGGCCACGTCATAGCTGATCTTAACTGTCACTGAACTCAGTGAGGCTGAGGATTTAAAAATTTTCCTCCCAAGGATAGAGTTTCCCGTGGCACTTTTCCCAACACCGCTCTTTCCGACAAGAAGAAGGTCAAGATCAGAGGTCGCAGTCATCGTTGTGCCTGAGGCTGATGCTGGTGCTAAAGCTGGGGAAGCATCCTTGCTGCTGCCACTGGCTTCTGGTGCCTTGGTCTGTGTATCACCCCCGGAGGGAGGGTTAGTGGCAGAGCTCTCCGCATTTTTCATCTGTGGGGTTCGGGCAAAGCTTTCTGTATCCATGTCCTCTACCACCTTTTCTGCATGTTGTACTGACATCATTCTACTCTTGTTTACTAATATCATACAACGATCAAGCTACTGATGTAGAAGTCTGTGAAAGGAGCAGGGTAAAAAAATGAAACAGTAGTAGAAAAGCTTTTAAACACATTTCTTTTTAATGCCAGCAATGCTCATTAAATCACACACATTTAAGGTTTTTCAAAAATTAATATTGTTTCAACCAATAGAGATTGAAACTTTTTTGGGCAGATGTGAAAATCTCCGCCTGTTTTTTATCAATACAAATAAAATCTCTATTTCATCGCTTACATGAACACAATTTAACTACATTGAATTAAGACCCAAGATTCAAAATTTCTTTATTGACCTTAAATAGCCCTTTTTTTTTTTAATTTTTAGAGTTTACGATAACATTTTAAGTGAGAAACAGCTTTCAGATTTACTATTATTTAAACAATATATTTCTCTCTCTCTCTCTCTCTCTCTCTCTCTCTCTCTGTCTCTCTCTCTCTCTCTCTTTCTCTCTCTGTCTCTCTCTCCCTCTCTATCTGTATGTGTGTGCATTGTTTGATGTAGCATTAGAGGAGAGGTGTTTATTCTTCTCATTATACAAACTGTTTACTGATAATATTTCAGTTTTGCAAGTTCATTCTTTATATTCTGTTTGGGCCATTCAGTGCTGACGCATCTACAAGTTGAGGGTTCTAATCCCATGATACACAATCATTGTTCGACCATTTCCACTAAAAACCTAATTCTAACCACTGTGGAAAAATACATAAAATATTCCAAATCTACTTGCATTTTTTTTTACAGAGGCTTGCCTCTTCTTAATATAATTTACAAATTACAATTGTGGTATAATCCTATACTGTATAAACTGTTATTTGTACGTCAGGTAATGGTAGCCATCACCTATGTTTATCGAGTGGCGCCAAACGTTCCCTGTGACAGCTTGTGTGTTACTGTTACTGTGTAATTCGTACTACTTGTGATCAGTCACTGAGTCGCCAGTAAAGCAAGCACATACCAATCAACTAGTCATTCTGTACTTGTCTGAATACTACACAATAAATTAGCTCTCAGGCATACATTACTTATGAAAGATTTCTACATAGATGTTTGTAGGCCTATTGGCATGTGTTGATGATTCTGGATTTAGTGGTTGTCTTCCATGAAATTGGATGTTCCCGATCAAGATAGCAAGTCACTTAAAAAGACTAAGAACCCTAGCCATGAATTTCCTTTTTAGGGAGTATAGTGGTCTATGGTAAGCCATGTTCGCTTTAAGTGGCTACACAATTCCGCGCCGACACCTCTACAAGTCGAGTGTTCTTATTCCACAAAGAACAATCAATGTTTGGCCATTTCACTAAAAGCCTATTTCTTTAGAACTGCTATTACTACTACTACTTCTACTACTACTACTACTACTACTACTACTACTACTACTACTACTGCTGCTACTACTACTACTACTACTACTACTACTACTACTACTACTACTACTACTACTACTACTACTACTACTACTACTACTACTACTACTACTACTACTACTTTACTACTAGATCTAGTAATACTAGCCTACTTGTACTGCTACATCTACTGCTAAACAATTGTGTGGTAGACATAGATCTCTAGATCTCATTCTCTTCGTTGTTGTTTGTGATACTTACACGATCTAGATCTCCGTGCAAGATCTATAGATGGTTCAGTCTAAATCTAGACTATAGGCACATACTAATATACGTTAAAGGCATAGATAAAGATTTGATATGATATCAAGATCTAAATCTATATTTAGACTGAATTCACACTGGATCTAAATCTAGATCTAAATCTAGTCTTGATCTAGATCTAGCAATTGACCTAAAATATATATATTGTCTGGTTATAAACACATTTTAACAAAACAAAAAAGCACCAATCCTTAATCTATGAACTCACCGTCCTTTATTTCAAACGCTGATGACCTGATACATGTGTGACTAAAACGGTAGATCTGCTCTGATTAGTCTTGATACGAATTCTTCAGGAAAATAATTATAATCACTGTATAATGGGTTTTCCCGCTTTTGGGTATTCCCAGAAATAAGGTTTCCTGGGAATTCGTCAGCCTCTCTCATTAAAAGTGGATTTCAAACTCTGCAACTGTCCCCTCTCCCCCTCTCACACACACACACACTCTCTCTCTCTCTCTCTCTCTCTCTCTCTCTCTCTCTCTCTCTCTCTCTCTCTCTTTCGCAGACCATCTATCTATTTCTACTCCGCCTTGAAAACAAGCCTGCTTTTAGTGCATTGCCTGCTTTTCTGAGTCAGACAGACGTTAAAAAGTAGAATACGCTCACGTGACTTTAACACCGGTACAAGTCAGTTAAAAAAACACAAAAAACATATAGCCTACTTATGTTCTTGGAACTATTATTTTTCAACTTAAAATCTGGAATACAGGAAAGTAACAAATACTCACTTTTCATCTGTAATCTACCATCTGTCGGTGGACTATACATGAAACACCGCTCTTTTAAAATCAAGTACATACTGAAATATAACAAACATCCCATGTTCCCCCATTATGAATAAATTTATCATCGCGCAAAACCCGTACTGAGACATTCTGTACAGGAATAGATATATTAATTTGTCACCACATCCACGAAGACTTTTCGGTGTCCATTGTGTGTGTGTGTGTGTAATTACTTATGTACGAGTGCGTGTGACTTTTGTAACCTGTGTATATTTACTGACAGCCTGAGAAACCCCTTACCAAGTTGGCTATACAAGATTTTAACTATTCGTGACATCATGTAGTTCAGACATTTCTGAACATAAAGCAGTTTGAATTTTGTTGGTATCTAAATTAGAACCGAAGTCATGGCCATTCAAAGATATTCACCCTCGAAAAATAGAAACTGAGAAAATCGCGTTTAAAGTTAGGACTTAATTTTTTAACATTCTTGTAAGATGTTCACATCAAATTCACAATTTTCCAATCTCAAATGAGTGCAAGATCTATAGGACTGCTCAATCAATTTATCTGAAACATTGAAACACACATAAAAATAGTAAAAAAAAATGCATTTATCTTTGAGAATCAGGAAAATAAAACCGGCATATGCAAACTGAAATTTTACAAAATCAATTGCCGCAAGAGGAAACTGAAAAGAATGCAGTACGTATAACTCATTCTCTTTCTTTTTAAGATTATATCTGAATGAATTAAAGTAACCAGTTCAAATCATGCACCTTGCTGACACACCTAAGAATAGAAAACAAACCTTGAAATAATAGAGATGGCAAAATATAGCCCCTCAAAACATGGAAAGAGGGAAACATTGGATATTACGGCTGAGGCTGACTTCATCACGACCACAAAAGAAACCATAGTTCTAGACGTGTTAATAGCTACAGGGATTTCACTCAGTGTGGTGCAGGGGGGTGAGTTGAAATCGCCAGAGCGCGAACCCGGACCTTTTGCGTCGGAAGCCGATGTTCGCTTTCTGGACTTCTTTTCCTTTGCCTAGGATCTCCCGAGACGTGTGCAACCCAGCAGCGATGCAGGTTAGAATGTTAGAGTCCAGTTGGTCTCTAGTAAGCTCCAAACTGGCCTCAAAAATAGCTTTCACTCTATAAGTGCAGGTAGAAAGGTTCTTGGCAGGCTGACATATCACTGCGGTCTCTTCCTGAGGGCTGAGGCTGAGGCGATGTTATCTGATAGGCCTACCCTCGGCTGAGGGACAAAACCAAGGTGCTCCAACACTAAGTCTTGATAGTCCCACGCTTTTGAGGGATAAAAATAGATAAATAAAAAGAGAGCTTTTGAGGGATAAAAATAGATAAATAAAAAGAGGTTAATTTGTAGTTGCACAGTATTCTCTCTGTCTGTAGTCTATAATCTCTCTCTCTCTCTCTCTCTCTCTCTCTCTCTCTCTCTCTCTCTCTCTCTCTCTCTCTCTCTCTCTCTCTCTCTCTCTCTCTCTCTCTCTCTCTCTCTCTTTTTCTCTCTCTTTATATCTCCCTCTTTCTCTCTCACACACACACTTCTCTCTCACTCTCTTCATTTTCAGTTTTTTACACCTCTGTGACCGTCATGGAGTCATTTTACTCCGGTGCAGCAAGTTATGGCACATGGTATCAGTTATATGTTCTATTTTTCGCAACACCACCTCCCCCTTTTCTTCCCCTCTTACTATTCTTCTTTTCAAATTCTGACCCATGTCAGCTTAGATCATTTTTGTTCTTGGGCCTTTGGCGAGGCTATCTGGTATACTCGGCCCTTGGGCATAATATTATGGAAGGCCAAGAATTAGGCAAGGGCACATTACCCTGGCTCCTTTTTGTGACAAAGGTTCAAAACATAAACAAAAGGAACACAATCAGTAGGCTAGCTTACCAGCGCCAGTGAATCGTACTGTTGTCACTTGTGCTACTGAATGGAATTACTTACAAAAAATTAATAATATAAGAAACAATGTTGATTTGCAGCCCCACCCACAGTCTTAACTGAAGTGAGACATACCGAGAAACCGAACGATGTAGATTTAGATCTAGATCTAGATATGTTCAGATATCTACATCTAGATCTAGATCTAGATCTAGATTTCTAGGCCTCCACTCTAGGTTGTTTAACTGAAAACGAAGTAGACTAGATCTAGATCTAGGCCTAAACAGCTAGATTCTAGGCCCTAAATATTATTTATTAGTTCTGAAATATTTCTTAAGCTCATTCTATTTTACATAGATCCATATCTAGTTAGATATAGATCTAGATAATTATAGTCATGTCTACCCTTGCCAATAGAAAATTATCTTATAGACAGAAAGGAGGGTAGATTGCTTGTCACACGATTTATATTTCATCCCTTCCTCTGGCTCCAGCTCTTCCCCTCTATTAGTTATCGTGCCAAGTTTCTTAGAAATACATTGTATAGCAGAATATATACTAAGTACATTGAAGTATTGAGATCGAGCAGATCAATAGAATTTTAAGAGTGCTTCATGCCCATTGTAGATAATTGTCAAAGGGAAATATATATATATATTAAAAGGCTACCTATATATTTCCATTTGTAAATGCCTAGATAAAGCTTGAGGCACCACTTAACTGAATCCACTCTGAGAGAACTGCAGACGTGGCTTTTCTCTTCCGAGCTCAGCACAGCAGGGTACTGGGTAACTGGCTGTGGCAGTGGTCCTTCATTCAGCCCTTCTACCCATTGCTTTCACAGCTCTGTTTACATGGCGGCTACATTCGATTATATCGAAGGCAAGGTAAATGGATTGCTAAAAAATGCAGAAAAACTTCAAATCTTTAAATCTTTTTTAAGAAAGTTGCTTTAAATGGACCCATAGACCACTATGGACTCAGATGTATCATATTTCATACTATGGAATAAATCTATAGGCAAAGTCCTTGAGTCTAGTCAATATAACTTTAATTCCAATATTACAGGTCGTTAAATATACTCGCCATGTAAACAGAGAGGGAACTGCAATGGGTAATGCATGTATCCCCATTGAATGTAAATCTAATTTTATAAAGAAAATATTATCAATGGTTGGTCAATAGGAGTGTAAAGATAGTTCGTTCAGTCATGAGTGCTCCAGGCTGACAAGCAGGAAGTCTAAGGTTCAAATCTTTGGTGTGCCACTCCACCTCCCCTTTCTTTATGTCCGTTTATTTCGGGAACCCTGTGGGACTTAGGGATTTATTTGAAGATTTTTTTTTTTTAATCAGTATACATATTAGGTGCAAGATATCTCTAGCATTTGATTGCCCTAGTTTGATGAAATGGGGCTACTTTAAGGGACACAAAGGAGGAATATTGCTCGACAAATATGAAGGTTTTGGTCTGAATCACATCACACCCAGACTCCACAGCTACAATGAAAGCCTCATAATTTCAATTGCCTAGGGTTGAATTAAGAGGATTAAAATAATTTTTTTTTATGGAAGGAGACATACCTGGACAACAAAAATGTCAAAAATATATATATAGATGAGTACCTTATACTTTGAAAAAAAAATGTGTTTATGGGAGTTTTCTACTCCTAGATTGCCTTGTTTTTATACCAAGTTTCTCCCTACCCAATTTGAAAATGTCTTGGGCAGCAATATAAGCATTGAATGCTGCTTTGAAAGATTGTATATTATTATTTGTAATGCACATTGGTGGTACAAGATTCAAATTTAAGAGAATCAAACCAAAAAGATTTTGAATTATGAGTCCTAGGCGGTTAACTAAAAAATTTTCTCTAAAATTAAAAATTAGGGGAAAACCAAATTGACCATTTCAAATTATTTGACTTCATTTAAATTATGTGAAAACATGCCGGAAACTAATCATTCATGTCTCATTGCTCTCTCTCTTTTTTTTCCCCACACGCATGTAGTGCAAGATTTTAAAAAGGCTTGAATAAACTTAATAGTTAAGTAGGTGAACAATAGTGCCACACCTCAACTTCTCACACCCGTCCACCTGTGCCAGCACTTGTTTTAGCCTGGCCATTATGATTCAGGTTAACCACACTGCGGGGGTGGGAATAAAATTGGTTTGTTAGTATATCATTTTTATTTCATGAACAGGTGAGGAAGATAGTTCTTTTGCAGAAAGGAACCACATATTGAAGAAAAGGAAAAAATCCGATATTATACAAATTATTCAATATCCCAAGAGACTGGATTTCTGGTCTAGGGGGTGGGGGGGTGCTTTAAAAAAAAAAAAATTCAACAATTGGGCTTAGATTGAAGTGCGCCCCCTATTCATAAAGAGTTGTGCATGGTGTCTTTAGCTACATAATTCAGAGCTACCAACACAACTATCAAAGGATATATTTTGTAGCCAAAACGTCAATGTTCACAAATGTTATGGAGGATTTCTTGTTGTGCTAATTAAATATCCTATTAATTATAAATAGTCCCCAGGTTAGGTCTTGAAATATCAATTTGAATGGACATGGATTATCTTTTCCAGGTTTCAGTAGTGACAGAATGCAGGGATTGAGTTTCATTTAAACTTATAAGACAAAAAACAGTCTGTAGTGTTATCCCAAACAATGGCAAGTTTTGATCCAGAGGAGTCGACTAAAAAATCAGCAGATGTCATGGGTGTGAAATATCCTATGAAACGCTTGGAGCTTTCGGTCCACAACTTCATCAAGGTCCTGGATATAGACTTAGATCGCCTGCACAGACACAGTGAAAATATAAAAAAGGTGAAAACTCCATTTCACATCGTTGAGATTTGCTACTTTAGTCATTTTTTTCAGAATAGTCTGAAATTAGAAAAGGTTACTTAAACTAGTAACTGGTTGCTCATTTCAAATGTGCTATGCCTATCCATTATGAAATAATTATTTAGACTTGAATTACGAATTAGGTTAATGATCAGTGAATGCTTGTAAGAAGTTGAACTTAAATTTAATGTGTTGTTCAAATTTTAGTTCATGTGAGATTCAATGAGATATAATTATTAGACATTTTTAAAAGATACATTCTTGATATAGTGGACTTATTTGGTGCAACTGTTTCATATTCCCTGTCTATTTCTGTTTCTGGCATCTTATTTCTTTCATGTACATGTTTCTAAAACAGTTTAAGGCAAGCAGTAAAAATAAAAAAAAATACTTTAACTTCATCAGAACATTTGGAGCAATTGTGTTGTTTCATAAAAATAGTATAAATGAAGCTTATTTTTTTTCCCATATATATCCTTAGATCTTTTCCCTGGATATTTATGTAGCGCTGTGACTAATTTAAAAGTTTGAAAGAAAAACATAAAGGTATTCAAGCACAACATTAACTATTTATTTCTGTCTTTCACAAACGAGCTTTGTCCTTAATTGTGATAGAGCTGGATTGTTTTCGTACCGTATATATTGCATAAGGAGCTAACAGAATATTATTGATAAAAGTGTTGATATTACAATTTTTTTTCCATAAAGGTGACAAGTGTCCATTTATTTTTGTTTGTGTGTGTGTGTGTGTTGTGTCTCCCCCGTTATAAAATATTCCATAAATGTGAAATCTAAATGTAAATATAATCGAAACTGCTTAATATTTATATCCTGTATTAAATGAACTATGCCTTTTGTTTAATAAATTATTTCCGAGTCACTAACCCCACCAACCACCCATACCCCACCCTTTTTTTTTTTTTAAAGACACTGTACAATACAAACTTGGGATAAAATAAACTTATAAACTTTAAGGCTGTCCCCAAGAGGTTTAATAAATCTTATTTCTCATCCATGCACTTAAGCTGACAAATGCTGAGGATTGGCCTGGCCTCCACAAGGAGCAAGTCAACGCATCCAGGACTGTCCAGCAGATCAAGGCCAACATCCGAGAGGTTGAGAGAGCCCGCACACAGGTCTGTAGCTGTATCATCATCATCATCATCATCATACTCATCATCATCATCATTATCATCATCATCATCATCATCATCATCAACATCATCATCATCATCATCGTATGTGAGGCAGCCAGGGTGAACCAGGCACTGTAGCTGGTATAAGTTTTGAGCGAGAACTCTGGAAACATAGAAAAGCTTCTCTATGTCCACCTTTTTTTATTTTCAAATGAAAATATTTATTTCTGGCTCTAGAAATGGTATAGTTTTTATACTTTTTTCAACTTCCTATTCCTACAGTTCAATTGATGGTTCTTAAGAAAGTGTAAAAAACTCCGAAAGTCTGAATTCCGACTTGTGCTCTATTCGCCCTGGTTGCTTTACATATGGTGCCATACACTCCTCCATTGGTAAACATCATCTCTACATATCACACTCTCCCTCTTGTGGCTATCACTAGTATCAGAAATTCGGCCACACTTATTCCATGAAGCCACTTTGTTATTCCTCCAGTCATAAATTGACTTCAACCTAAGCAATGCTTTCTGGCTGAAACTCCTGTCCTCACCAACTGTTTCATGCTCTTTCTTCCCATCATGTGGCCTGTTAGTGTCATGTGCAATTTTTTAGTTCAGGTAACTCTAGCTTCCCTTCTTTTCCATGACTCTGTAGTTTATTTTTCTGTACATATGCTGGGCAGCTTTATAATTACCAGTACGAGTAGGAAGTATGAAGGGAGAAAATCAATTACTTCATATCAATTTATATATTTTGTGAAATTATTATTTTTTTTACAATTCCTCCTGTGCGCACACATTTTATTTATTTTCTAAGAAAGCGTAGAGATGATCATAATATCTGTATTTTCTATTCTTTGCATTCCTTATATTTTCTGTGTTAGTGTAAAGTGCAGATCACCGCAATACAAGTCAAGGCTGTCTCACAAACCATTATAATAGCCCAAGCTCTAGGGAGCTTCTTATAAAAAATGGGGGGAAAAAAGTCGAGTGACATGGTTGTTAAAAACTTATGGTCAATAATTTATAAAGTAAATACATTTTGTAACAGAGAGCAACATAAGTAACATAAGTTTCATTATAAAACTTTTTTGTTCTAATACTGTTCAAGATTTGGGTCATGGGTACAAAAGCGTTTTATTTTTTTCAAAGATGGCAGGACAGTTAACATTTAAAAAAAAAATTTGTTCTGCCAGGTTGTCGACAGAGATCTTGGACTGTTTGACTCCAAGGTTCATGATGTCAAGATGAAAGCGATATCCGCTGTGGATGAGTTTGCGATGCTCATTGGACCTGGAGTCTCAACAACAGCCAGCTCTGGCTCCGCTAGACAACGTAAGACTTACACAGTGATGCCAATTTTCCATAAATTTACATCAGACACAAACCATCCTCTTCATAGTGAATATGAAACATCACAAAGAAGCAACAGACTAATATCAAAAAGAGCAAGAACAGATAGATATAAAAACTCTAAGAATGACAAAGAAAAATTTCCCTATGGGATAATAAAGGATTATCTTATCTTATCTTATCTTATATTTACATTTTGAAAGAAAAGTCAGAGTTCAGTAAAGGTCTGTCAGGGGGTTATGTAATGTGTTTGTTGTTTTGTTGCTTAATGTTCAAGGTCGGCACTATATTATAGAATATTATAGAGGTGTCCCAAGACTCATCAGTCAATTCTACATGCCGCCACACAAAAGGCATGGCAGGAAGACGTTTGGGCTATACTTAAGGGAGACCTTTCTGATTTACCCAAAAGGGATCTTTCTGCTTTACTTAAAAGATATCTCTGTGGGCACCCACTTTTTCAATAGTTAAAATGGATGTTTTATCATACATACAGTTTTAAAGGAGGACCACATCAATTTGAAACAAAGATCCGTATTAGTTTAAATTGACTAAAGTCTTGGAGTCTTTTTCGACCCCCCAGACATTTAACTTTTAAAATGCAGACACATGTGCACATAGACATTTTTATTTGTTTTGGTGAATAGCTCAATGAATTGGAAGCCATTTTTTTAAACTATATTTATTTCATACTTCAGGTACAGCTGTTGAAACGGGCCATGGTTGTGACGGTACAGACTCGCCCCTCCTGCCCTGCTCACAGCCGCTGTTACAAGAAACAGTCTCAGGAACAAAGGGAAAAAGTCAATCCCATCGTGCCACACTGACACAGGTTTTCAACCCCATGGACGATGTGGATTCAGTGGAAACATCTAGTGTGAGGAGACAGATTGTTGATTCATATGGGCTTTGTGATTCAACTTTTGCATAAGACATTGTTGCTACTTTTGATATAATCAATAATAACTTGTATTCACTTATTTCTGCTTCTAATTTGACAAATATTTCTAAGATAAAGTAAAAACCTACTAGTGCTTTTTTTATCTGAAAATTAAGTTAGATCTAACTTTCACCCTTAAAATGAGATTTAACTTGCACTTTGGCTTAAGTTTTACTTATAGTATACTGGTAGCACAGTGACGATGCAGCTTCCTTGATGCTAACTGATAGACCCTGTCCTACAAATACCTCTGTTATGAGGAGATTTTTAGCCGAATAGTGATTTTTTAAAATCTAAGCAGCTAATAGTGGAAGAAAATTATTTCTTTCTAGGTAAAGGTCTTTTTCCTTTTTAAATTTAATGTCTCCTAAGCTTTTAAATGGTGACGGGTCCCGCAAAATCAATGTCTAACCATTGTTTACATTATGCCAACAGAGACAGAGTGTGGGGAAACCAGGACAATAGATCACATTAACAATATTTCTATTTACATTTTTGGTAAACTTAGAGACAACAGCATGAAAAGCTGAACGCAAGAATCATCAAAATCACAACTCTAGAGATTGTCAGTCAGGTTGTAAAACCAAAGTAACACTACGACTAATGGCATAGCCTTACTCTGTTATAGTTAAAACTTTTGATTACATTTTTCTCAAAAGCGCAAAAAGAGAAGATAGCATCTTTTAAATGTCGCCTTGCAGGGACTTTTCTTTCTCAATCAATCAAATTAAACTGACAAAGACTTTATCTGTGAGGAACATTTTTCTTTTTGCCTGGGGTGTTAATTTTCAATTCAAAAAGACAGTAAAAAATTAATATAATTATTTAAGCACAATGTCGACAGATGATTGCACCATAATAATTTCCATGCTAAATACACCACCAGGATTCTCCGGCCTATGGGAACCTGTCCGTATCCATGACAACCTACGCCCCTGCCCCAGTGACCACCGACCTCCATGTCGCTCCGCAGCATACGGACGCGTCAAACTCCTGGGAGCAGCTACAGGAGGTGAGGCGGTCCACCGAGCAATTTTGCTCTTAACCATTCAGTCTCAGCCATGAGTACGGTCCACCGAGCAGTTTTGGTCTTAACCATTCAGTCTCAGCCATGAGTAATAACTGGCGTTGACTGGATTGGAATTCTGGGATTAAATGGGTTAATTATTTTGGCTTCCTTGAACCTTGAACCTTGAAATGTTCGATGTTGTAGACCTTTCGATCTTTTCATCGGTCGAAATTGTATGGTCCTAGTACTAGTATGTGGCTTGCGTGGCTTAGACAATGTTTTACTGTCTCAATTAACCTAAGAGGCACATTGGCTTCTGTAATTTTTTTTTTAAATAACGAAATATATGCAATATCACCCATAAATTCCATAACTAAGGGAATTGTGTGTAATATCATAAATGAATTCTATAATTAACAGAGAAGTGTGTAATATCACACATGAATTCTATAATTAATGGAAATGTGTGTAATGTCACAAATGAATTCTATAATCAAGGGAAATGTGTATAATATCGCAAATGAATTCTATAATTAAGGGAAATATGTGTTCTTTCAGACATGAATTTTATAATTAAGGGAAATATGTGTAATATCACAAATGAATTCTATAATTAAGGGAAATGTATGTAATATCACAAATGAATTAAGGGAAATGTGTGTAATATCACAAATAAATTCTATAATTAAGGTACTCCATTGAACCTTATAAGCACAGTCTGAGATACTCACTCAGTGTACATACGCGGGAGGAAAAAAGAATGAATACAAAATTCTACTAACACCCTGTTTGAAAATAAAATTAGATCAGAAAAGAATCCTGGTCTTTAAGAATTGTATTTACCAAATTTATATTGATAAACATTTCATTTTGATCTATTCTCTATCTACCTATAAATTCCGTGAGGGTTGAGAGCAAGGTGTCCCTATTTTATTGTGTTTATGTAAACAAATTAATTTCAATTCTTTGTAAGTTATTTATTTATTTATTTAGTTATGACTTTATTTCAGAATATTGTGGAGCTGAATGATTTGGTGCATCACTTTGCAGATGAGGTGGAGGTGGGTTCACAACCATGCACCTTTTGGAATTATTCTAATTGTTGATCGAAGCTGGCTTGAGGGTGGGGGATGTTCAAAAAAGAAGACACAGTTTTAAGGTTTTACACTCATATATTTTCCTACTCTTTCTTTTGAATAAAATATGAAGCTCTACAATTTTTGTACTGCAAACAATTAGCGTGTATACCGATATCAATTATTATGATGATGATAATAATAATAGTATTAATGTAAATAGTAATAATAATAATAATCATTGCTGCCACTCATCCATGGATCCACAGATTTTTCAGAGATCAGCGAATAGCCTGTGGATCGTCCGCAGATCCACTTACGTGCTGTGAACCGTGCGAACGTTGGTCCGCAGTCGGTGTTTTTTTTTGCCATTTTTAGGGGCTTTTCTGTGCAGCGATCTTTAAATTTTCTGTGAAATATGGATCCACAGATTTTTTGTGGATCAGCGAATAGCCCGTGGATCCGCCTATGTGCTGTGAATCATCCATACGTTGGTCCGCCGTCTGTGTTTTTGGCTATATTTTGGGCTTTTCTGTGCATCGATCTTGCAATTTTCTGTGAAATTTGTAACTGCTGAAGACTTCTACTCCAATCAAATTTTCTTTCGAAATGGTTATAGGTGGGTAATTCAAAAGTTGATTATCCGTTCATTTTGCGATGTTGAGAGCAAAGTTTGACTTGGAATTGTACGGGAATTTTGATGACTCGTAGCATTTATTTCAAACAGATTCTGTGCATTCAGTGCTTTATTTAGTGATAGATCGTCCAGTCAGTTGTGGCCAGTCTAGACAAGATTCTGAACATTGTGATCGGATACTAACATGCATGACAGTCTGCCCTTTATACTTTCCAGCCCTAGCGCATTAGCTGGTTTTAGAACAGTGGAAAACACCCAAAATGGCTCACCTTCCACGCAGCTTCAAATGATTGGGCATCCAGGATAAGGATGGAATAAAGAAAGTGGACTCAAAGCCAAGAGCTTTAAGTGGCTAGAAGAGAAAGTAGTTGTTAAAATCGATTCCATTGAGTGTTGTTGAGTCGATTGTGAAAATTGATGAAAAAATCCATTGGGTGTTGTAGAGTATATTGTACTGTGCACCTGCTCTCCAGACTTCTCTGAGGGCCATATTTATGAGCTAAATTTACCAAATTTCTTCAACTTCTAAGCCCCAACTGGGCGTTGTCCTGTACCCACTAGTGGCTTTTGCAATCCCAGACCCCCGTGTTGAAAATCAATGGATTTAATCAAACTTGAGTGGCAGCCCTGAATGATAATAATAATAATAATAATAATAATAATAATAATAATAATAACAATAATAATATAATAATTACTATTGTAATAAAAAAGATATTTGTTATAATTATAATGGAAGTAATAACTAACTCTATCTCCCCCATTCCAGAATGGGGTAGCCCAAACGAGATGTCACGTGAACAAAAATATGTTGGTGGTCTCAGGCTTAGACTGCCGTACGCCCATTAAAAAGAAGAGGAAGAAGAGGGAGAAGAAGAAGAGAGAGAAAGGGAGAGAGAGAGAAGAAGAAGAAGAAGAAGAAGAAGAAGAAGAAGAAGAAGAAGAAGAAGAAGAAGAAGAAGAAGAAGAAGAAGAAGAAGAAGAAGAAGAAGAAGAAGAAGAAGAAGAAGAAGAAGAAGAGGGAGGAGGAGGAGGAGAAGACGACATCGACAACGAAAAAGAAGAAGGAGGAGGAGGAGGAGGAGACGACATCGACAACGAAAAAGAAGAAGGAGGAGGAGGAGGAGGAGAAGAAGACGACATCGACAACGAAAAAGAAGGAGGAGGAGGAGGAGATGACGACGTCGACGACGAAGAAGAAGAAGAAGACAAATTTTCCATAATCCGACTTTATGTAAAACTGAGTGGAAGTTTGATGACCATAAAAGGAAGCAACGACCATTTATGGAACCTCCACTCATGGTCTTTTGAAGTTACAATCCGCCGTTCACCGAGGCCTTCTTGTCTGACACCTGTCTAGACACGCCATCTTCCTAGTAACATCGACGCACTGGCTCGTAGTGGTCAGTGAAGCATGTCAACCAAACATATCGAATGTTAAGTCATCTTTTGTTTGCCGCACCTTTCATGGTCAAGACTCGTAAATGATGTTATGGGGTGGTCGCTTCCACAGGTTAAAGACCATTTTGGTAGAGAAAATAGGTGGTCGTGGTCGCGTTGGAGAGGTGGTCGTTTTATGGGGTGTATTTATATAGTAAAAAACCAAGGGGGTGGTGGATAGCTGGTCGCTTGACCAGGTGGTCGTCTTAGACAGGTGGTCGCTTGAGCAGGTTTGACTGTATATTAATTATATTTTATTTTTTATATTGTTGATTAAATTTCAACTTTAATTTAAAGTGCTTCAGTTTACGTTTGCTTCTTTCAGTGCTTTATAGAATTAGACTGCACTATCGTCTCACTTATCATTTATTGGATTCTAATATCAAACATGGGCTAACAATTATTTCTTTACACTCAGTGTACCATTTTCATATTGCAACAGATAAAAGGCACATAGTTCTTGTCGAGCCCTGCATTATAGACCTTGGGTAGTAAGCACAAACACGACGAAGATTACGTCTCGTCGAAACAATTAAAATAAGAAGGCTTATGACATTCGCTATTGTTTCATTCTAGCAACAAGGGGAGACCCTCAACACTATAGAGGAGAACATTGATTCTGCCGAGATTAACGTGAAGGAGGGAACAACCTCTTTGGCTCAGGTAAAATAATGTTTAACATAATTTCTAAATCAGATTGATCTTAATATATGAAGAGATTGTTACTGAACAAATCTCAGAGTTAATTAACTTAAATGTATTTTTTTTTGGCCAAAAAAGCATGATTTATTCCAGATGTTGATCTTTCTGTTTTAATAAAGGTCTAGGGCAACAAAATGGTTTCTTTCTTTTTCTCTGATATCAGCAATGGTCCAATTAATCCACTCAAATTAGATTGATATGAACCTGTGAGGAGAGTGTCATTGGTCAATCCTCAACATTCATTGGTTGTGGACTTAACTTTTTTGCTGTTTGGTTAAATAAGGGGGCATTATATATGCAGAGTGTGTGTATCTTGTTTCAATAAAGGTCTAAGGTTACAGAATTGTCGGTTCTTTTTTACCTTTTATCGAAAATGATCTACAGTAAAATCTGCTTAAGATAAACCTCTTGGGGACAACCTAAAAATTAATTTTATCTAATCGCAAGTTTATATTAAACAGAAACTTTAAAGAGAATAAAAGGGAACTCTTGACCTGGGAACGGTTCATAGAAAGCCATAGTTTATCTTACAGAGTTTATCTTAAGTTAATTCCATTGAAATAAATTAGATTGTTGTCGATAAGAGAGGCAGTAACGTCCCTAGGCCTTCAAGGACAAGCCATTATAGTAATAGTAATAATGCTAATAATAATAATAATAATAATAATAATAATAATAACAATAATAATAGTAATAACAATAATAATAAAAATAATAATAATAATAATAACAGTAATAGTAGTAACATTAATAATGATAATAACAATATCAGGATCTATTTTAACCTTTGCCTCTGTGTAACGTCCCAAGGCCTCCAAGTACAAGTCGGCCATGCTGCCTGTGGTTGGCGCAGTGGTTGGGGGAATGGTTGGCGGACCCATCGGTTTTGTGGCGGGGATGAAGCTTGGGGGGCTGGCCGGCGTGGTGGGTGGAGCAGCAGGTGAGTGGGCTGTAGTTTGTCTGTGTGTGTGTGAATTGGGGGGTAAACAGGCCCCAGGATAACTTCTGATACAGAGCACAGAGACAGTTTGGGGATATCATGGCTCTGTCCCAGCTGGTCACATTATGCTGACACTGATCCAACCAGTGGGGGTCAAAATCGGAGAAATGAATTTTTGACCAGTCGTGGGTTTTGAATCGGGGATTTCCAAATTGGAAGACAAATAGAGTGGTTGGGTGTGGGGGGCGGGGGGAATAGGGAAGAGGTTAACTTTGATGTGTTCTACGTAAAATCTTTTTTTTTTTTTTAATCACATTGGGATCAAACAGTTTGAAAAATTAAGTGAAATGGGCTGTAGTTTGTCTCTGTGTGTGTGAATTGGGGGGTAAAATCAATGATTGTATTTCCTTTGTAACATATTGTCTATTTTAAAATTGTCTGTTAGTTTTTGTAATGACATTTTTAAGATTCAACCTGACTAAAAGAAATAAATTCAGGAATAAACTCAGCCTATTTTGTCTCATAACTCAAAATACGAAACGTCTTCAATCCTATTATTTTCCGTGACCTCTGAACATTATTCCCAGAAGCTGCTTCCAGAGCTTTTATTTGTTTCATTCCATTTATTCACAACTCAAAATATGAAATTTATTCAATTCCGTCCTTAATCCCGCCTCTACACATTATTCCTGGAGACTGCATTCTAGAGCTTTTATTTCACTCAATTTTTTTCAAATATTAAAAACTGAAATTTTTTCAATTCAGCCTTTTTTTCTGGCTTCTACACATTTATGCAAGAGGCTGATTCTAGAGCTCTTTTATTTTACTCCATTGTTGTGCTTAATTTTATATATAAACATTTCTTAAATTCCACACCTTTTCCTGACCTTTTCACATTTTATGTTTTATTCCCCAAGGATGCTTTTAGTGTTGATGTTTTTTTTAATTGATCCATTTTTTATCATGGCAGGCTTTGCCGGGGGCCGCATGTTGAAGAAGCACCAGTCAAAGATTGATCAGGTGGAGTTGGAGAATCTGTCTGACAAGCGATCTATCTCCATCACCGAGACAAACGATTCTACCTTGGCTGAGATGGAAGGTAGGGGGACCACCCATTGTGGTTCAGAGAGCAGCACTTTCAAACAACTGTCAAGCAACCAGGAGGACTCGAACCAGGGCGATGGAGCCGGGCAGGCTCAGGGTGGTATTGCCAGTATTACCGACATTTACAGCGGTGTCGCCTCGTCTTTTAAGAGTCTTTTCACACCACAGTCGGACGCTCAGAAGGAGAAGTCTTGATCAAATATTAATGTTGTCAGTGAGCATTTCTGTAAAACGAGCCTGTGCTGATACATGCATTATAAAGCCATCCTTTGTTGATTGACGGATCATAAAATATCCTGCGTTGATTTGTGCTTCATAAATCTTCTATTTATTCTGGCATCATAAAACTATCCTGTGTTGATCCATATCTCAAAAAGCTATCCTGTGTTGATTCATGCATCAAAAAACTATCCTTTTTTTATTTATGTATCAGTGATAGTGCACTTGGTTGGCAAGGTTTGAGTATTGTACGGGCCATCTCTTTTAGAATTAGATTCATTTTGATGTTATCAGATTTGGCAAAAGCAAAAGTTATCCCCACCCCATATTCAGCTTCAAGGAATTATAATTATACTATAATTTTTATACACATGAAAAGTTAGTTATGCTTGTTTTTTATACACATGAAAGGAATTATATACTATAATTTTTATACACATGAAAAGTTAGGTATGTCATGTCACAATAGACATATATTTTACAAAACAACAGGGTCACAGTGAATTTAATTTTATTCCAAACTGTACAAAGAGTTATAGCAAGAGTATCTTACAGACAAACATCATTATCTTTTTTAGATACAAGTAAAATCGCAGAATGATTGGAAATAGAAACTATTGGAAAGGAAGCTATTGAAATTGATAAAAAGAAACTGAGGTATTATAAAAATTTTGTACTAAATGATCAATATAGTTGATAATGATCCCTCAGAACATCGTCTCAGCTCTCCAAAGAGCACATATATATTTAGTATAAAAAAAAAAATTTTAAAATAAACCAAAAAATCTACACACACTCCCACTAAGTTCAGCTGGCTTAGAGTTAGAGGATAAGTTGAAGAAGATAATTATTTTTAGATACAATTTCATATAAAACATGTGTATTAGTATTAAATGGATTTAACATTTTTTTTTATTACGTATGTCATGAAAATTGAGAAAACAGTTCTTTTTCTTGTTGGAACAAAGGAAAACATTGCAAATGTGACATTTGCTGTGTGGCCTTGACTGCACCCCTTTGCTGCTGTAGACCTCACACTTGCCCCTATCTTCAATGTACACCACATAGTGGAGGCCCACTTGCTCCAGCGTCCACAATATAGCCTATATAGTGCTGCTGTTGGCCGTTAAACCAACCCAACCCACTTGCTCCAGCCTGATTGCATCATTCACTGACCAGGCACCCTTACGCCTCTTCTCTGTGGGGACAGGAGATGGACATGGAGATGCCAATGGTCTTCCCATCCTGGAAAGGAATTATATACTATAATTTTTATACACATGAAAGGAATTATATACTATAATTTTTATACACATGAAAAGTTAGGTATGCATGTTGTTTCAGCAACACAATTTGAATTCATGTATTTTAACAAAACAACATTGTCACAGACAATTTAATTTTATTCCAAACTGTACAAGGAATAATAGTAAGAGTACTGTTCAAGCAAATATAATTTTCTTTTTTAGGTACAAGTAAAATTGCAAAATGATTGGAAATAGAACATGATATTGGAAAGGAAACAATTGAAATTGATAAAAAGAAATTGAGGTAATATAAAATTTTTCTACCAAATGATCAATATAGTTGACAATGATCTCTCAGAACATCGTATCAGCTCTCCAAAAAGCATATTTTTAAATAAACCCAAAAAACCTACACACACTCCCACAAAGTTCAGCTGGCTTAGAGTAAGAGGACAAGTTGAAGAAGATAATAATGTTGAAATACAAATTCATACAAAACATGGGTAGTAGTATAAAATGGACTGAAAATTTATTTCAATGACGAATGTCGTGAAAATTGAGAAAACAGTTCTTTTTCTTGTTGGAACAAATGAAAACATTGCAAATGTAACATTTGCTGTGTGGCCTTGAATGCACTCCTTTGCTGCTGCAGACCTCACACCTGTCCCTATCTTCAATGTGCACCACGTAGTGGAGGCCCACTTGCTCCAGCGTCCACAATATAGCCTATATAGTGCTGCTGTTGGCCGTTAAACCAACCCAACCCACTTGCTCCAGCCTGATTGCATCATTCACTGACCAGGCACCCTTAAGCCTCTTCTCTGTGGGGACAGGAGATAGACATGGAGATGCCAATGGTCTTCCCATCCTGGGTGGTTTGGACTTGCAAACAAGCTGAGGGCAACATTTCTGAGGAAATTCAGCAAGGACAGTTTCTCCCTGGAACCTTTAGAAAAAACAATAAAGGCTTTAACTAATGTCCTGTCAATAAGTCCAAAGAACATCCTATGCCACCACTTTTTGCTCTTCCTACTTACTCCATAGAGGCCACACAGCATGTCTGCTTTATCCACTCCTCCCATGAACACATTATAGTCATAAATGGCTTGTGGGTTTGTGAACTCTGGGCGAGTGCCATCTTTCTGTGTTCTCTGCACAGTTGCACTCTTTGTATGCAAATTCAGTGTGGAACTGTTCAAATCTTGTGGAAATTGGATGCCACGTGAACACATCGGACATCCATCCATTTGAAAAAACATATGTTGTCGTCACTGACTCTGAAGTCGAACTTCCCTCGGCTCAAAAGTTTTTCTGCTGCAAGGCCATCCGGCAGACCTTTTCTGTTCGATCGGATTGTCCCACATGCCCAGGTGTCATTATTCCGCAGGTGAAAAAAAAGAGGGAGGGAGGTGAAAAAGTTGTCAAAAAATACTTTGTGGCCTCTCCCTAGAATGCCCTGACACAGATTGAGAACTACACTCTCTCCCAGTCCAAAGCCCTCTGTCCCAGTTCTCGAACCCTTCCCTTAATACACCTCGAACTTGCTTATGTACCCATCGCTGTCCGCACGCACCCCCATTTATAATCCTCGCTTTATTGGTTTCATAGAGCAGTACTGCTTGAGGCAGCTTCTTCCTTTGAATAGAATCATCGATTCTTCAATGCTCTGTTCTTTACATCATACAGTTTGCTGAAGTTTTCATTCAGTGAGCTGATGAGGAGACGCAGTTTCCAAAGCTTATCATTTTGGCCGGTGGGTGGCCCTGTTATCATTGACTTGCAGGTTTCTCAGGAACTGTTCAAATCTTGTTTTTGACACAGTGGAGGGCATCACAGGGACAGACAGATCTGGTTGATTAGACCAGTAAAATTTGTAGGAGGGCAGAGTGTGGTAACCCATGACCAGGTATAGACCAACAAATTCACTTAATTCAGAGAGAGTAAAGACAGATACAATCCTCATTTTCTGGTGCACATACAGGTTGGACTGGGCTAAAAATGTTGTCTTCGACTGCAGAGTCCCAATACTTTAAACAGAAGTCTGCACACCTCAAATTCCTGCTCCTTAGGTCCTGGTGCAAAAAAGAAATAGAAAAAAAGGAAAAAATGTGAGCACTGCCAGACTAATGTGAAACACAAAGCATGGAACTATGGGTAATTTATTTCATTGTCATCTTCTGCGTAAAACTTTGCATAAGTTATTGCATATATATATATATATTACATGATCATACAGAAAATGTATGCATTGAATTTGCATACAGAGACATTTATACTACTCAATATTCAATGATTATTTGAAAGTCTGTACTAGCCCTCATCTGGAATTGAACTTTAGATGTCAATAAATTGGAGCAACATGCATTTTAGTTTTTCCTGGTTGTGTTATTAAGTCAATGCGGGTGCCAGTTTTTTTTAATTTTATTATTATTATTATGTATTTTACACCAACTGTAAACATTTGTATGTGTTTAAATTTTGTTTGACATTTTGGTTGGAATTTTTTTTTCTTGTTGTTTTATTACTCAGTATTCAAAATTAGATAAAATCATTTGTTATGGTGTATGTTAAATTTAAATCTTGAGTTCTTAACAAATTATGGTATGTATTTGCAATATTTTTGTAGTGTTGTGACTATTTCTATTCATATCGTCACTATCTTGGGTGTTTTCATCCATCATAGTTTTTACTATTTTTCATGTACCTAATGCACTTTCATGTTATTTTCATTTGATTTGGATAACTTGTAAATGCATTGCCATTTAAAGTTTTGCTTATATCAGACATTTGTTAACAAAATAGTAGTAGGCATATTGACATAACTAATATTGCAGTTCATCAAGTAATGTTTAATTTGTTTACCCTCTCTAGGTAAGGGGTGCGAACTAGCACAATTGTTAGAGCATTTGTCTCCTAATCAGCAAGTCCCTGGTTTGAAACCCTTGATTAGTCAAAAATTTGATTTTCCCATTGGTTGGGCTGGTAATGGTATAACATAACCAGCTGAGACAGGAGTCCTTTTATCATGGAATGTTGAGACAGTGGACTTTTTTATATCCAACATTAAGAGTTAGGCCATCTCAGAGGTGGGTCTTAAAACTAATGTCTTACAATTTTACTTGCTGCCCATAAGAGACTAAGTGGAGATTGGATACCTGGACCTGTATCTCATTATACTGATACTGAGCCAACCAGTAGGCAGAACATGATATTGTTCAAATCTAAGACTTTCTGATTAGAAGATGTTTGCTCTACAAATGCAGCTAGAGTTGAGTTGGTTTTAATATCTAAAGGCAGCTCTATATGTGGTATATTGTGGACGAGCTCCAAGACTGACGCCTGGCAACTATGTGCTGCCACACACGAGACAGGGCGTGGATACCTTGACTCCTGTTCTAGCGGATCACACACCGACTCAACCAGTTATACGAACATAAATATCTTCGTCCATATTAAAATTCTGCTAGAGCTATTAAAAGGTGCAACTAAGTTTGTGTTTTTGTTGTTTTTTTTTTATATAAAAACTGCTCTTTCTTCATTATTTCTTTGCCAAAGTGTTTCATTTCAGCTGTTACTGCTGTTTAAATTTTTTATCCTACTTTAACTTCTATACTCTCAGCCAAAAAATTATGCTTCTTTACTAAAGGTGTATAAAGCAACATTTTCTATAGGGATTCTTTAGATCTAGTAATAAATTCTTGTGGATCACTTTCTTTAAACAAAAAAAATGTATTATATTCATGCATTACCCATCAAGATACTAAATTACTGCTTCATAATAATTATCCTAAATAATTTAAAGTCAAATCTGAGGAAGTTTAATGGGCATTCCAAATAGTGACATCTGGTGTTCAAAATGGCTGTCACTAAATAACATCAGAGTAAAATAATCTTGGACTGAGGCATGGATGCAGAAATGCAAGTTAGATTTTGGAACTACAGGGCTATCTTTTCATCTTGTAGATCTATATTTGTATCGGTATCGGAGTTCTCTTGATAGCTGAGTCATTGTGAATTATTAAGCACTAAACATTTTTTATAGTTACCTTTTCTCTAATCTTAGTTTTCAAACTTCTTTATATTGTAGGCAAACGAAATTAAAGCCACTTATGGCTGTAATAGACTAAATTTGAGCATTATTTTATTTACAAGTATTTTTACTAACTTGAAATAGATCCAGATAAAACCTTACAGTGCTTGAAATCATTTTTCACATGAGTTTTGGATTTTTAAAACGGTCATTATGGTGTGCAAATACAATAAGTTCTTTCAAATCTGCATGTCTCCTATTGCAGTATTGCTTTCAATCATCTTCTGAAAGCAATTTTTCTCCTTGGCCATTCTTCATGCTTTCACTCCAAATCATTGTTCTGTGTCTTGTTTATCTCATTTGTTTCTTTGCCTCATCTTCTTTTTTTACTAAAGTATAAACTTTTTTCTTCTGTCTTGTGAGATTTGGTTTTTTGGCCTTTTAAATATTTTAGCTTTTGACTGTTAGTAAGTTACTCGATGAAAAAGTCTTTTAAAAAAATTCAGGGATTGTTGTGAACATAAGATTTTGTTCATCTTCAGCTTGTAATGTAATTCCATTAAATTTCATGAATACTGCATATGTACATTTTGTTTGAAAAAAAAAAAGGAAATGTGATTTGCTTTTTCATACAAGTCATTAATGCCATATAACTTTTAGTGACGATGTACATCAAGAGCCAATATTTCTACTATTTTTCTATTTTGTATTATTGCATGTGAAAAGAATATTAGATTGGTCGAGAGATAAGTGTGAAATAAAACAGTATGAACATTTACCAAAGATTACTTTGATGAGTAGGGGCCTACAAGTCACCAACTGAGAGGCACTTATGTGTAAACCATTGTCTCTCAATTATACAACAATCGCTTGTGGTATTTAAAATGTAACTGCATTTTTAAAAATGTGTTGTATATAATTTTGTGAGGTAGTCATATTTGCAATGGTCCTAATTACATCTTCAACACTTTGACATTTACATGATGGGGGATTATGTCAAGGGGGATTGCATAGGAGTTTTTAAGAAGTCAACCTCATCAGACATCACAATAGCTCATTTTACATAAATTACTGGGAAGTCCTTAGTAAGGCATATATCAATTTAAAAGATTTTTTTGCGATGTTTCAAACCCATAAGAATTTTATAATTGTTTTATGTTTTTATCTTAAAACTGTTTTAAGAATATCACTTACATGTATCAATGTCTAAAGATCAGGAAAAATGTAACACCTGACATTCCATGCTATCAAGACAAAATACAAGAGCACAGAACCTCCTTGGATAGGGTTGGCATAATTTTTCTCAATCTGTGCTAAAGAAAAGTTAAAGATTTAACCATTTCACATCATATACTTCAAGGTCTACTCCTTGTGTGGGCACCATTTTTGGGGAATTTCTCTGAATGTATAAAAGGTAAAAGCTTTGTCATTTATAATTTCTAAATGGAAGGTGTGCAGTTAAGTGCAAAGATGCATATCAATGGGCACAAATGTGATGGGGAAAGATGGATTATTAAAGTCTCCGATTGCAGTACATTGTGTACACCTAATCATTGAAATTTTAAAAATTCCACCCTTATAATATGAGGCAAAATCCTGATGTTTTTTGTTGTCTTTTTTTGCATTTGTAGCTATAAGAATTGTCTAACATTCTTAAAGTGTTTCTATGTTATTTACTCTTTGTCCTCAATATTTGGGCCAAGTGGGTCATACTTTCCTATTCTAGTAAATTTGATGCTTTTCACAAGTGAATCACATGATCATTTAATCAAAAGTAACCCTTTTATCATTGTTTCGTGGATAATGCGTATGTCAAAATGACCCATATAAATATCAAAATTGACATTGCTCTGTCTCTTTTTCATTTGTATGAAAGGACTAAGGTTATCTTTTAAATTCGTTGTTAAATTGCCTAACACAAAAAATTGCAAGTACTACATGTCAAAATATTTTGCTTTCTCCAGTATACCATCTTGTTTCATTCTTTAACTCCATTCATTGAATTTGACATGGGTACTACGTACACTGCTCAATATATAGAGTGCAATATGTCCAGATGCATTAGCGTGCAATGGACACAAAAATATTAAATTATTTATATTTGGAATTCTCTTGGACATATAACAGAGATATTTGTTTGAAGAAAGAGACCCTCTCTCGTAGGTTCATCTAAGTGACGGAACGTTAAAGCAAGATACCCAGTGTCTGCCACTCACATTATGCTAATACCGAGCCTAGTGATAGGGCAAAAAAACAGGGTGCTATGATAGGGGATCAAACCTGCACCCTTTCTATAGGAAAGCTATACATTCTACCGCTGGACCACTTAGTTCTCAGAATGGCTGGTAGAATTTATAATTTTATTTTATACATAGTAAAGAATTGATATTTTGTATTATTCACAAGTACAGTCAGCCTCTATAAACATTTTCTCAGAAAGATTGAGAATCATTCCACACTGTTATATGATATAGTACAGTATATATATATATGTATACACACACACACATACCTGCAAATTTGGGGGAGAAATATGGAAGGAATTAAATGAATTTTAGTTTTGAGATATGAAGCGATGCAGATTGTTTTTAATTTTTCAGACACTGTGTCTTAAAGAGTGGAATTTAAAAAAAGTTCATAAATGATTAGTATAGAATTTTTTAAATTCAAAAAGTCCACAAACCAAAATAAAATACATTTTAAGAATCAATTAAGACGGGGAAAAATTTTTCTGACTTTTCAGCCCTGTTCCTTGGCTGTTACACATATCAATATACTGATTTGAAATGAATTAAATTACACTTCTTTATGTTTCAAAATAGGCCTACATGTACATATTTTGCTTTTCCATACGGTTGACAAGAGAAGAGAAATTCGCATTCCTTGTGAAATAACTAAAGAATTGCAGTTGTGAGAAATTTACATTAAAAATTATAGATCAAACAGCTTTTTATGTTAATCTCAATATCAGGAGTATTACTATTAAGAAATGAATGAATGGGTTATAAACTATAACTTTAGGTATAACATTAAGGGAGTGGGTGTTAGTATTAGTCATTCCAACTTGAGCAATTCTTGGCTGAGCTCAAATCTCTCATGACCATCATTCCAAACTCGTTTCATGGGATTTCAGCATAATTGCGTAATTGTGTGTAGGCCAAAATCTGACTTGGACGCATGTGGAAAGGGAGGGATGTTGCTTGGTGTCCAACGTAAGCACTCTAATAGGCTATATTGTGGATAGGTCCCAAGACTAATGTCTGAATCTCTCTCTCTCTCTCTCTGGTACAGCTTGATAAAGCACATAACCTACAACAGCTGTTCATTTATCACAATATCATTAAGGAAAAACTATTAAACTAGATCAATATACGTGTAACTCTGTTAAAGACCAACCGTTGAGAAATATACATGTAATTCTAAGCATTTCACAAACAAATCTTGTTATTGCACAACTATGTCTTGGTAGAAGTGGGGAATTAACATGAAAAAAGAACAACTACGTATTTTCATAGTTAAATAACGAGAATAGATACTTCTTTTTTGTGTCTTTTCTTTTTTTTTTTTGTCGGATACACTAAATGATTAATGATCAACATGAATTTGTATGGCACTGAAAATATTTATTCCTTAAAGAATTATACTCAAAGGTGGGGCCTTAGATGAGATTCTATCCTCGGACATTTCAATAATGACAGCCTTTCCGTGAAAATAACTTACTGTGCAAGTGCAGGGAGGGTGGTAAGCTGCCGCAAGTGCTAGCGTTGAGGCTCTCAGTCGTGAGGCATCTGGTTCGAACCCTTGATCAGACACGTTTGTTTTTCGGTTTTCGCCCCACACTAGTAGGGTTGGTGTCAATGTAATGTGACTGGCAGAGACAGAAGTTTGGCCATCCGCCTGTATGGCAACACGTAAAGTTTTTCAGACGTCAGTCATGTGCCCCGTTGCCATATATGATGTCCATTTGTAACCTAAGAGGAGTAAAAACTAAGAGTGAACTGGCTTTAAGTACAACATCGCTTTAGCGTACGATTCGCCGTTTACGCCTTCTTTCTCTCATATTCTTACGACAAGTTGTAAGCTACCGCGACATTGTACTTGCGGCCCATCAGTTTTATTTCTGCACACTCGTTTGGTCGCCGCTGTCTTTAACAGCGTCTCTTCCCCTGACTGAAATGTTTATGCAAGGTACTCGTCTATCTTGTCTATCTTGAGCGATCATCTGCAGGTCCATCATAAGACTTTGAGTTGACCTCCAGGGATCTCGCGTTTGTCTTCCAGTCATCTTTGAGTCGTATATATGTGAGCGGTCGGTGCTTCTCCTCCATTCGCATGTTTGTTTGCTTGTTGCTTAGAGTCCAACGTCAGAACCCTATAGGCTATAAGCATTAAGCAGTGGCCGCGTCCCAAGACTAACTTTCGACAATTTTAGGTGCTGTTCACTCGAGACAGCGCGGGGTTACGATGATTCCTGTATCAACCAGTCACATTATACTGATTCAGACCTCTGCTTGCAGGCCAAACTGACTCAGCCTGCTTGCACCCATGTATTTTGTTTTTCCACACGGTGGACAAGAGAAGAGACATTCGCATTCCTTGTGGAATAACTAAAGAACTACAGTTGTGAGAAATTTACATTATAACTTTTAGAGCAACAGCTTTTTCTGTTAATCTCAATATCAGGGGTATTAAGAAATGGATGAATAGGTTATGAACTATAACTTTAGGCATATCATTAAGGGAGTGGATATTAGTATTAGTCATTCCAACTTGAGCAATTCTTGGCTGACCTCAAATCTCACATGACCATCATTCCAATTCCAAGCTCACTTCATGGGATTTCAACATAATTTTATGTGGGTTGGACGCGGGTTGAAATAAGGGAGGGATGTTGCTTAGTGTCCAAGGTTAGCTCTCTATTAGACTATATTGTGGATAGGTCCCAAGACTAATGTCTGACAATTTTCCATATTGCCATACAGAGACAGTTAGGGAATAGAGTGACTCCTGTCTCAGTTGGTCACATTGTACTGACACCGACCCAATTAGTAAGGGATATAATTGGACAAATACATTTTTGACCAATTGGAAATCAACGCTTTACCTCTTACGCCAGTTCCACTTGCCACTGATGAAGTTTCCCTTTAATTAAAATAAATATAGTACGAAGTATATTTATTGATGTTAGGAAACTTTTTTCATTTTGCCGATCAATCTTTGTTCAAAAATTTAAACCAACTTTTAAAAAAAAAAGAGAAAAAAAAATTTTTAGCACAAAGGATGCTATGGTAAAGATGTCAGCCTGGTTTCTTAGACTTCGGGTCAGAACAGAGTTATCTTACAAAAGCTTTTTTGAACAAAAAATGGACAGTTGATATTCAAACAATAGCTTGATCTCTGGTCCCTGCCTGTATTTGTTTTTGTTTTTTTATGTGTTTGTTCTTTTATGAGAAAAGAGAAGCTTCAATAGACTGTGCAGGACCATACTAAGTTTCGCTAAAGAAGCTTAACAATAACTTTTAACCTCTCATAGATTTTAAGTAAAAAAAAAAGTGTGTTTTCTTGTATTTATTTCAAAGAAAACTCTATGGCAACTGGACACCTGAGTAATGCACGTGCCTTTTTTGTTTTTTTTAAACATTTTTCTGTTATGTGATGAAGCGAGTTTTAGACTTTGTTTTTAACACAGTAACAGAGAGTTTGTTTTCAACACAGAAACGGCGATATTGTGCCCATGATGTCTTAAGACACACAGTTTATGCAGTTATGTAATCAAGAACTAAACATTTGTTTTTTTTTTCTTTCTTGGAAAATTTTTTTACAACCTAGCAGTATTTAATCTTATTTGTCATGGTGTGCCTGCACAGCATTGTATAAATACCAAAGATCTGTTTTAAAAAAAACCCAGTGAACCAGTTTTTGGTCTAAACATTAGATTAGGTGTATTAAGTACAATGATGGTCTAAACTTAGACCCTGGACCAAGGTTAAATTATAATAACTACCCTTAGTCACTCACGTCTAAGCCTACAGGACCGTTGTTCCAAAGAAAAAAAAATCTAATTTCAGTATTAATTATTTTACATAATTTGGTCAAAGCATTTTTTTAAATCTTTAATTACAATACCACTCTAGGAAAATGTGCATACTGCACTACAACAAAGCTGTGTGTGATTTATTTGAACTGACTTTCAGGGTTATTCAGGGACACATTTTTTTCTGTATTTGTTTTTAACAAAGCTTACTCAAAAAGGTGAGAGGTATTTTAATAAGAACACATTGTGTCTGAAAAATCAGTCGCATTTGAATTATCCTTATGACTTTCATTTTGTTTTAATCCCTTGTGTTTTTCGCTGTTACATCTGATGGTTTATTTTATTTTATTGCTAAAAGGATTGTTCATTTACTGTGTGAGATTTAATCTTCCAATCTTCCTATATCGACAACAAATATTCTGCCTATGCATGTACAATTGTGAATTTTTTTTTTCAACATGGTAAAGTTTTACTTTAGGCAAAATTTGCATATTTACCGCATGTCGAAAATTCAACAGTCATCGGAATAGGAGGATTATGTTTCACCAACATACTCATCTGATTGTTTTTTTGAAATGGCATATCATTGAAGACTAGCAAGATGGCAATGGTGTGTCTAGCTTATGGGATGCCAGAATTATGAAAAATAACTACATGTATTGTGTGCTTGGTGATACTTTTTTTTATATGTGTGAAAGAAAATTATTAAGGACATGACTGTCATGATGCCATATTATTTTTGTGGGAAAATAAAATTAAAAACAAGTTTTTGGGAGAAAACAGTTGTATGCACGTCATTTTTAAATATTAAGCTCCCACCAGTCGAAGAGGAAACTTTGTTTGTCTGTCCGCCTGCTTGTCTGTCACTGGTCAGCCTGTCTGTCTATCTGCCTCTCTGTCTCTCTGGCTTAGAGTCCAAGAACAGAACCCTATAGGCTGTATTTATTGAGCAGTGACCGCTTCCCAAGACTAACTTTTGACAATTGTACGTACTACCAACCACGAGGCAGTGCGGGGTTACCATGATTCCTGTATCAGCCAGTCACATTATACTGACACCGATCCAACCAGTAGATGACAAATATTAATCGAACAAACAATTTTCTCAACCGATCGTGGATTCCGAACCAGGGACTTCCCGATTGGGAGAGGAACGCTCTGCCACTTGCGCCAGTCTCCTCTCCCCTCCCCTCCCGCTAGCTCTCCGTTGAGGATTTGTTTTGGTCTGAGGCTAAACTCCATGCGGTGAACACGACCAAGGTCACATTTCCAGACGCGTGAGCCCAAACCTCACATTTCAGTCTCCATTTCCTCCACATTCCACTTATAGTTCTTCCTATTGTCCAAATATTTATCCTATATGAATATCCCAAGTTACATGTATATATTTTATGCTATGCTTTGATTTTTTTCCCTTCATCAGACACAATTGATTCTTTCCACTCTCGTATAACATACATAGATACAAGCCCAGGCAAAAAAAAAAAGGGATTTATCAGTTTCAAACCACACATTCCACGCTTTCTTTTCCCAACCTCTTCCCATCACAATGCAGGGTAGACCTACTGAATCTTTGCTCGTTCAAAATCTCTCACAGTTTTTAAGTTATAAGTTCGGACTCACACAGTTCAGTTTAGAGGTCTCCACTCCACACATTCAATTGGGTTATAGATGCTATGTTGTAATCCAACTACATCGATACAATTCAATATTGTTTTTTTTATATCTACTCTTTCAATTCACTCTCTGTGATGAGTAGGTACCAATTCCATCACTGTTTATCGACGACGACAACAACAACAACAGCCACAACAACAACAACAACAACAACAACAACAACAACAACAACAAAAACAACAACAACATCATCATAAACAACAACAACAACTAACAAACAAACAAACAATATTATAGTATGTTAATGTAGAATATGTTTCGGCTTAATGCTACTTCGGCATACAATGAAACACAAACGACAAGGACAAGAATTAAGCCAGAGAGTAGAAATAAAGTGGGTTGTTTAGGGCAGGGGCAAGATGTAGCATGTATATTTATACTCTAACCAATGAAATCTAACTGTCGCAATAAAACGTCGTAATGTATTCGCCTGGCAAGAAGAAAAAAAAGCAGTTATAGTCGGCCTGCGACTTTTAAAATTACAAAGCAATACAAAAGTTGTAGACCCTAAGCTTTAATGGTCCTGGTTTTCTTTCTCTTTATCTTTTATTTACACGACACCACACCACCACTGCTACCACTACCACCACCGACGACGTCGACGACATCGACGACGACAAAACCACCACCAATACCACCACCACCACCACCACCAACAACAACAACAACATTACAACATCAACAACAACAACAACAACAACAACAACAACAACAACAACAACAACGCGGACGAGGACGACACCTCATCATCACCACTACCAACATCATTATCATCATCATCATCATCATGAACAACAACAACAACAGCAAAAAAACAACAACAAACAAACAAACAAACAAAACAACACATCACACAAAAAGAAAAAAAAAAAAAATAATGGACCTAAAAAGCTGAAACCCTTCCATTACGTTTTGTTGAACACCGATACTGCTTCCGGGTCATGCTATGTCAATAATGTCAACCTCAACAGGCACGACAGTGTACAGTGGTCGACCGTTTCCGCATTCATGTGGAAAGGTATTGTTTAATTGGATTTTACAATTTTCTAGCTGAAGGTAAGTTTTTTGAATAAGTCTAATCTAAACCTAGATCTAGTAATATATTAAGACTCTAGATTTAGATCTTATATGATCCACAGTTCAATTCTTTATCTAATCTAGAGAATCTAAGGTCTGCGACGTACTAGACTAGATTCTAGATTTCTAGATTAGATCTAGATCTAGTTTCTAGATCTAGAATCTAGATTTATAACGGTTTTTGTGTTTGTTTTGTTGTTTATTTTCCTTAATAGAAATGCGGATCGTCCCCTTGGATCAACTGTTTGAACCGGCGTACAAGCGTTCGATATATACAGCCACGACAATGTGGTTAATTCGAGGTTATATTGATGAGATCATTCTCCATATATATATAGATCTATATATGACCAACTGCATTCAAGATTGTTTAATTGACCTTTCACTTTAGCTTCTAGATCTAAGGACTGATAGTTCTACACGTTCCTCAGATAAATACGCAAACTATTACTGCATTGGTGTATATTTGACAAGCAGTGACACACTTCGTTCCGTGCACTGCTTCTTTCAGGTCTAAATTGTCTGAGAGTTATCGGCACATCCCTATAGATGCAATTTCAAAGGCAATGCTGGATAAAACTTTATAATGAAAAGGGGAGAGATGGTTGGCTTTATGTCATGGCCTTGCTGCAACTGGTTGCGCCTTCAGGATTATATTTCTGAAGTTTGATACTGATAGCAGTTTATACGTATCAAGATTTTAAAAGGATTTGTCACCTGTGGTCAATTTGCTGAGTTGAAATTCTATGTGTTCATTGTTTCACTAAATTTTCATCTTATAGTGAATACAATTTTACCATTCCCAGAACTATTTATTGTGTATTGTGAGTGTTTAAAAGGCTCTGCGTAGGAAAGTTTTTTAACAATATAATCCTATGCTGTATTTTCCCTATGGTGCGAAGGTACTTGTATGTAGCAAAGATAACAAGAAAAAATATTATTTTAATCTCAAAATCGCAACTGACTTGTAAACCACAGGCTGCATCGCATTTATTGGCACCTGTAGGGCAGATCTGTGATCCGGATATCTATCTCAGAGATAAGGACAAGTTGTAGAATCAAGACTAAATCTATAGTGGCGGCCCATCCGCCCCCCACGTCATAAATCCATCAATAGCTATATAGTTGCAAACTCTTTATATTGAAAATTTCTGGGTAAGTTTATTTATAGGGTACCAAGATCAAAAGAAATGGTGCTGATTTGTACTCATACAAAGAAATTAAGGAAAGCACACACAAAAAGAATGCATATTTGAAAGCCAACATATATCTTTTTTTCTTTTGTATTTTCTTTGAAAATATATTGCATCACATTAATCATGCACCTACAAACATTTCAACACAATTCAAACCAATCTGGTCTGTTCTTTTGCTCCCCTCACAAAATACAGTCAGGATCTTTTTCAAGAAAGGCATTGGCTGAAAATAATGCAATTTGTTTCCAGTGCCATCTACAAACATAAATGGATCATTGAAATAGGGACAGATAGGTCTGAAGAAACCCCACAACACTTCAAAGACTCGCATCTATAGACACGGTGTGATACAAGCGCTAATAACATTGTGTATGTTTTTAAGCTTCAAATTCTTCCTGGGATTTATCTGTGCAGTTTACATGGAATTGTTGTTAGCTTGCTCTGTGTGTGTGAATAGTAACTGTCTAATTTATTTGCCTTCCTGTACTGTCTTAGTACATTCTCTTGATAGTTTTGACTGTAGCAGGTTGGGATACTTACCTGGTGCCCCAATTTAACACAATATCAACAACATCAGTGCAACCTTGCCAGATCAGTTTTAGTCCTAAAGTGAATACTACTGTATTGCCACACTCCCACTTTCTCACCCGGTTACTGGTGTCAGCCTTAGACTGGGCATCTGACAGTTGCATTTAGCAAATTGGCTACAGGTGCATGGTGCAGGGGTTTAAATAGAGAAGTTCACTCTTGTTGCATTACCATCAAATAAATACAAAGGATGATAAAAAAAAGAACACTAGGCCTTAATGTAGATCCTCAATCTATGTTGTATTATAAAATTAAACAGCTTAGGTTTCAGCTTTTTACTTTCTATATGTAGTAAAGAAAAAAGTTATAAGAAATGTATTTAGAGTACAGGGGAAAGAATAAATTAAATTTATGACTTGACTTATTCGCTTTTCGCGTCCTGGTCATCAGATCGGGACGCCTCAGCAATCTCCACAATTTTCTTGGTTAGTGACTTTCATTGGTTACGGTCCTGTGCCAGTGATCGAAGGTATTCCAAATCGTCGGTTGATTTCAGTGATAGGTTGTCTTGGATTTGTGACAGGTCTTTGTTGATGGTCACTGGCAGGGTTGTAGTTGGTCTTCCCCATAATCTTTTTTCGGTGCGGTGGAAATATAGTTGCATGGCTTTGTTGGCAGGTATCTCCTGATTTCTACTCTAGATATGTCCAAAAAGGCGCCAACGACTTTCTAATATGTGAATGGATAAAAGTAAAAGTATTTTTGACATACATCCTGATATAAAGTCATCTTTTTCAATTTTTGTTCTTTTCAAACCGTGAACCCAATATTTCATAGTATATTACTGGGCCTATTGTTAGTGTTACATCTTAAGTACTGTCTTTAGTTCCACTATGTTCACCCATAGTGAGGTTATTGCCTCCTCTTTTGAATGTTTTTTTTAAATTATGTAAATAACATGTATCCATGTATTTTGACACAAATAATGACATGTAATCATTAACGTATTGTGTCATGCCCGCTTTTCTTTTGTATCCACCTATTGTGGTTTACTTGTTTTATTATTGTTAGTGAAAATTGACCAATTTCTCTTTAAAATTAGGAGCAACTACTACAACTACTAAGACTTAAATTTTATTTAAAATATAATTTTATTACTGTTTTCCCAATCCACTGTTATGTGATTTGATCAATTTTTCCACACTTTTTTAAAACTTGTTGTTTCTGTGGACATTACTCTGTGAATTTACTCTCTCCAAAAAGTGCAATAGAGTTCGTTTCCAACCTTTAAAATACAACTGAAAGATATTGTATTTTAAAGATTTATAAGCAGATAAGATTGTGGACATCCTTATTTTTTGTCCTTCATTGCCTTAAAAAAACCAACTAAAGCTTTTAAAGGAGTGTGTCAATAAAGTAGTAAAAGTAGTTTAGACATACATCCTGATATGAATAATGAAGTCACCTTTTTCAATTTTTGTTCTTTTCAAAACTTAAACCCAATATGATATTATATAAATGTATTACTGGGCCTATTGTTAGTCACTTAGTGTTACATATGAAGTATTGTCTCTAATTCCACTATGTTCACCCATAGTGAGGTTTTTGTCTCCTCCTTTGAATACTCTTTTTAAATTGTGTAAAACTAGTATAACATGTATCCATGTATTTTGACACTAATAATGATATGTAATCATTAACGTATTCACTATTGTGTGTCATGCCCACTTATCTTTTGTATCCACCTATTGTGGGTTACTTTTTTATTATAGTTAGTGAAAATTGACAAATTTCTCTTTAAAATTAGGAGCAACTACTGCTACTACTAAGAATTAAATTTTATTTAAAATATAATTTTATTACGGTTTTCCCAATCCAAGGTTATATGCGATTTGATCTATTTTTTCAACACTTGTAACTTCTTATTTCTGCGGAGATTAATCTTTGAATTTACTCTCTCCAAAAAGTTCTATAGAGTTCGTTTCCAACCATTAAAATACAACTGAAAGATATTGTATTTTAAAGATAAAGATTAGATAAGATTCTGGACATCCTTATTATTTGTCCTTCATTGCCTTTAAAAAAAAACTAAAACTTTTAAAGAAGTGTGTTAATAAAGTGGAATAAAGTTTAAAAAGCTAAAGTCAACATCAAACCGCAGTACTATTGACAAAGCATAATTGTTGACCCAAAACAGTTGAAAGAAAACTAGAATGCATGGCACGCTGGCTTACGTGATAGAATGCTGGGCTTCTATTCAGGCATTAAATACAAATTTATTTGTCTGGTTTTGTTACCAACTGGTTAGAATAAATCATTTTCACCTGACTAGCTGGGACAGAAGTCGTAGTGTGCCGCAGCAGTCAACGAAATTAGTAGTAGTAGTTCAGCAGACTTTATCGAGAAAGTTGAAAACCTTCCAGATGTCAGACAAAAAGAAAACATAAAAAAAATTATGTTCTTTTCACTGTTTAAGTCTCCCCAAACAGACTGTTCTTCTGATTATTTTTACATACCCGGGTCGTTAGCGATGGATGAGGTCTCTCCCTCTCAGACTGTGTGATATTTACAGCTGATGTGTAAACAATATTACATTTCTGAGCGCCCTGGTTTACTCAGCTCTCATTAGCGATGTGTTGTTTGTACAGGTACACGGGTTGTTTTAAAATGAGAATCACAGTGTAGGGGTTTGTCTGTGTTTGTTTTTGTCTATTGTTACATATCTCTCTTCTTCGCTCTCTCTCTCTTTCTCCCCCGTCTTTATTTCTAAATACCTTTCTCTTCCTCTTTTAACCCCTCTCTCTCTCTCTCTCGATTTATATATCTCTCTACTTCTTTCTCTGTCTGTCGTCTCTCTCTCTCCCCCACCCACTCTCTCTCTAACTCCAGTGAGAATAAGCATTGAAAAGATCTAAAATTGTTTTCTCGTATATTTAAATTGCATTTATATAAATAATGTGGTGTGTTTGCGGCGCTCAGTAAACTTCCGAAATGCCCCCAAGCAATTGATTTTTCACATTTTTTGTTCGCCTTCTTGATGTTAGACAGAAATTTTTGTGTGTGGGTGTTGTACTTTCTAATTTTTTTTTGCTTCAACTCCCCATGTGGTAATTGCCGCCCCCCTCTCAAATAGTTGGTTAGTCAAGTTTTGAAACGCACTTGGATCCGACACACTCCAAATGATTTGTTAGGTTTACACACATGGGCGTTTTTGCACAGTGGTCCGGGACTAAACACTATCTTGATACATCGGGGCTCTCAACAGTTGTGCAATACATGTACAATACAAGTGCGAACATTTTTCACTGCTGACGTGTGGTTACATTATTTATGCGGGGTATTTGAATTGAAGAAGAGAGTGGTGGTAAGTAATCCAGGCACATTGTTTTGTTGCAGTGTATTTTGTAGTGTTGGTTGATGAGATCGTCGAGGAATAATACAGAGTGGAATTCACTTAAAGTCATTTCGCTTAAGGGCAATTATTGGTTAATATAAACCAAGGCTTCCAAAAAATAGCAAAGTCACAGAAGTAGACAAACATTTGCATTTAGAGTCCCAGTGATTTATACAATTAAAAAATTGGAACAGTTAGATCGTTTGTAATTACATGTATTGCAATGTAGGCTGAGTAACCAGGGATGCCACTTTTCCGAAAGTTCCGGAAATTTGCAAGGTCTGGGTGGCATCCCTGGCTGAGTAGACTGAACAAAAAATACCATCTTCGTTTCAATCTGAATTAAACCTCGTAATGATTTATGTGAGATACACCACTGTTACTGCTACACTTTTTTGCTAAAATTCACTTCGATCATTTCGGTGACTTAGCCCGTTCTTAAGGAGGCCTCGATATCAACCCATTTGAAGTCTCTTTAATTTTATTAGTTTTTATAATTAAAAAAGGAATGGATGAAACCGCCTGTTGTTTCATGTCAACGCGTTTCCCCAGGTCCCAGTATGTTGATTTTAACCGAGTTTACGACATACAAGCAAAGGATGTTGCCGCTAAGATCTAAACACTATCGACAATATTTCGTGTCTCAATGGCCTGAAAAAAGTTGTGAATAGGACCGTGTCTCATTGGATATGATAAAGATGCATTATCAGCTTCAAGCTCATAGCAACTGCAACGTATATATATATCCATCCATTAATCTGCCTTGAATGGGTACAGTAATGTACCCGATGCTCATAATTATGCGACATATTTCAAACATAATACCCCACCAGTCAGATTCCCACTCGCGCTGACTTTGTTTCCTTTGGTTCTGTACTACATGTATATGCCCTTTTGTTTCATAGGAATGTTATTTTTTATTTCCTTTGTCATTATCTTTTTTAAATGAGGTTTTATTGTGCCAAAAATTGTGCTCTATAAATCACATATTATTATTATTATTATTATTATTATTATTATTATTATTATTATTATTATTATTATTATTATTATTGTTGTTGTTTTTGTTGTTGTTATTTTTTTGTTGTTGCTCTGTCCTGGGCTAAGGACCAAACTGAACATAATTTCTGTTACTTGTTTGTACCAATTTGGCCGAAGAGCCTTATTGTCATTGATGGGGTCATGTCAGCTCCCTAGCGACCTTCGCCAGAGAAACTCATCGCTCTGGTTTGTTTCCCATTGAAATCCTATCCTCCCCAGATAGTTGGCGTGTTTTCCTGGTCTCTCACTTCACACGCCAGCGCTAAATGTATATATGGTAGGTGGGTCAGTTCAGCACGTGCTTCTCATGGAACGCGAGCGGGTGTGAGTAGTAGAGCGCTGGGCTCCAAATCCTGATTACCTGGTTCAAAGCCACGATCGGGTACATTTATTACTTTGTCGATCTCAAAATAATGCCGTCTCCTACTGGTTGGGGGTCACACAGTGTCATAATTATTGCGACTAGCTGAGACGAGGCTTGGTATCCTGGAACTTTCTATGTGTGGTATATGTATGTTAAACTTAAAGGGTCATATTTTAGTGTTACAACTCGATCGCGATATACATTTAGCCTAACTATTGACGTTGGACGTTCAAAAAATTAAGCAGCCGACCATCACGCACATTCTTTATGCTTCTGCTTAGTGCTAGGTTAACTACAAGTACAAGTCTCTAGGAATAAATAATCAATTAGAAGTAACGTTAGGCTGATGGGCCATAGAACTTCACGCTACATGCTTCACGCTTCACGCTACACGTTTTAAACGTGTACAGAAAAGTGGACACTCTTTGTCTCTATTATGCTGGGCCATAGAACTCACTACACGCTACACGGGTCACGCTTCACGCCTCACGCGTGTAGAGAGAAATGAACATGCTCACTTTTTTTTGCTTCACGTCTAGTCTGGACCCGGCGAACATAGACTATTACAAGGAATAATTTGATTGAGATGGTAAGGGCAAGGCCCCTTCTCTGGCATCCTCGTGTGCCCGACTACAAGTACAAGAGTGAAGACCAGAGAACTCAAACTTGGGATGAGTTAAAAAAGCATTTGACTCTACGCAAAGGTAAACATGTCGATAGAGAAAGAGGGAGAGATCGATAGATCGATAGATACATAGATAGAGGTAGAGATAGAGAGATACGACCATCACGGACATTCTTTATGCTACTGCTAGGCTATGTTCACTTGTGCTGGTGGGTTTCCAATATTGATCGCGCCCGAGGATACCAGATGACTGGTAACAGGGCATAACTCCCGTCATAACCCCCCCCCCCTTCCTTTACCTGCTACCACAAACTGGTCCGCCCAACAGTAACCAATTTGCCAATGGTAACAATATTAGGCTTTCCTTTTAGGAGCCCCGTCTCCCGGGGCCGCGGTTTTCTGTCGGTTCTTCATGCCATGCCGTAGAGCTCTTGCGATGAAACGGAGACGCTAGGTAAAGGAATCTGCACCGGTGTCTTATCATAGTCGCGTCCAAAACTGACGGAACCAATGAGCAACCATAAAACCTCCCATGACCGAAGGGTTTAATTACGTATTCCATTATTGTCGAGTGAATCGTTAGGCCTGTCATGTCCTTCTAGAGCTACCTACAGTCCATATCACAACATGTCCCTCTTGTCGGTCAGGACAACAAGGGCAAGTGGCTGAGAGTTGAGCTTGTGCTCAAGAGGTGCCCCGTTCGATCCTGCGATCATGAGACCCGTCGCCGTACAGGATTCTTATTGTGGGGCCTAGCAGACTTGTAATTGGGTTTAACTAGGTGACTAAGAGCGTCGGATTCTGACGCAAAAGGTCCGTGGTTCGAGCTCCCTACTGGTTGGGTCGGTGTCAGTATAATGTGACCAGCTGAGACAGGAATCATGGTATCCCCGCCCTGTCTCGTGTGTGGCAGCAATATAGTCTATATAGTGCTGATGTTGGGGTCAACTCCAACTCTCCCCCCTTCCCTCCCCAGCTCTCGTGTCTATGAACGGTCAGTCTGCTCCAGAAGAAACAAAAATCCTGATAAAGTCAATTTCAAAGGGACTGCTATAAATTGTGTATTTTAAGCAAGCGCTGGCTTTATCCGGAGTAAAGTTTGTCAAATGAGGGAAAACAGTTACTATCTGTTTTTCCATCACGCCGCACACATTATCACGTGCTAGTGCTAGCATCTCTTTGTATTAATCTGCACACTTTCCATTTTGAAATAATAAATATTACAGCTTGAGCCTTGTATATTTATATCCCACACCAAAAAAAAAAAAAATAGCGTGCACAATAAATATTGTTGACTTTAAGCAATAGTTCGCTTTAAAAGTGCTCACTTTAAGCGGATTCCACTTTCCGCTGTGCTCATATTTCAGTCTTTGCCATCTCCACGGCGATAACGGATGACGTAATCACGTCCGTTAGGCATGATCGCTTAATGGCTCCGAGAGTCTAGGACAGTGCTTTGGTTCGACGCAGGCGCATGTTTCCTTACCCATCCTCATCGTTTTTGCTATGTGACCCGTTATCGCAAGATATGTCCTATACATATTCACAAAGGGCACCACCGTCATCTCTATGCGTTCATCTCCTCTTCTGGGACTGAGAGATTAATACAGTATTACATTTTCTGCATGGGTTGCCACAGGGTACATTATGAATGCCAGTCATTTTGAATTCATGATTGGTTCTATACCTTTACTTTATTCTTTTTGTTCATCTGCTTTGCGTGCATACATATTCTATACAAATATGTTATTTTACATTTTCGGTCTTAGACTGTACTCGACTTTTGCGTCTATAACCATCCCATAGCGGAGAAATTGGGGGGGGGGGGGGGGGGGGGGGTG
>RQTK01000302.1:230077-246839 GCA_003991915.1 Elysia chlorotica
AAAAATTATGGAGTTTCGAAATTTGAAAATGTATCATTGGTATTTTGAAATGTGGGTCACATGCCTACCCAAGATCAACATGCACCCAACTCTAGACGTGCTTTCAGAGATGCTAAAAAAAAAAAAGAATTATCTTGGATTTCGTTTTCACCCAAATCGCCCACAATTTGTTCGCTTTTTTTCATGGTATGTGATGTACTGATAACAAACATGTCCGGGTGTCAAATCCCAGCGGGGCCACTCTCTCCGTAGACGTTTCCACGCCGTTTTAAATTGTTGTACATCGAGATTTGGCACCGGGGGCTGTAAATCATAACATTAACACTATATTGGAGCTAGGGTTAAAGCGTCGGCCTCTAGAAAGCCCGAGGTTTGAACCCCACCCCACCCCCACCCCCGAACCACCTTTCTCGCTATTGGTTGGGTCAGTGTCAATATAAATGTAACCAAGTCGAGTTATCTCGCTCCAAGGCCTCATCGCCATATTGGCTCATTGAAACATTGGAGATGTTAAAAGTGAGAAAGAGTTATACTCTCTGGAGTCTTAGGCCTACATAATAAATACAGATTGAATTCTACGCGTTCACGTGTTCTGATTATTTGATCCAATTAAGTTGTTTTCACGGGTTATCCGAATTCCTTACATATTTGATCGATAATCAGGTGACTCGTTGAATCTGGACCGTAAATCCATCCTGATAGTGAAAGGTTACCATAATTATATCTATCTCAATCCCAACAGGGGTCCGTATGGGTTCTATCTCCTCAAATGGCCCACTGATTTTATTTGCTACACAGAGCGCCCATTCGGTGTGTCTGTGCGACTGTGCGGACCACAGAAATGACGTGCAAGGCAAAACCAAAAACAAACAGGGCCTTTGGCGTGTACGAGCCCTAGGGCCCTACGTACAATATCTCGGTAGCTTACAACTCGTCGTTAGTCTTTTTAGGATTAAAAAAAAAGTTTTATCTTAAGACGAGACGCAATTTATCTCAACCTTGTACTTACGATCCTTAGACGTTCTTTCTACGTAGTGTTTCTTCGTAGTGGTGTTTGATCAAATAACTATCACAGTCCGTTTCTTTTCTTGTTTATCCAAGTTCGTTACAGTCTTGCACAACGAGTGTATGTTTCCGGCATTTAATTCCTTAAAAGTTTCAAGACCTGCCCTTAGTGAAAGTTGATATGTGTATTACTCGGAGACACAATTTGGGCTGGCAAGACTGCAAATGTATCTTGGACCAAATTCTAGAGTCTGGATCGAGAATGCAAAATGCAGAATCCAAATCAAGCATATAATATTATATTTTTGCGCAAGTCTTGCTTTTTTATATTCTATTTTATGGACTTAGCTTTTTATCTTATGGACTTTATAATCATCGACTGCATGATCTGTGCGTGTTGTCATGGAATACGAGTGTTTGTTGTACTTTTTAACCAAAGTCTGTCAACCGTAGCGACGCTATGTCTTCACTTTTCTTGATAACGTATTTGGGAGTCAGTACATCTACATCTTTTCGGTTTTCCGTAATTCGTGCTACGTGACTATGTACGGACTATATAGCTGTCCCTTCGTAAAGCTGCGATCACAACTCGCTTCTTTTTTTTTTTTTTTTTTTGTGAAACTTTTGGCCAAATCGCAATATTTTGCAACTGTTGTTGATTTTGCAACTTTTTACAATTTTGACACTTATTAACTAAATTTTGCAACTTCAGGGAAAATACAATAATGTGTATTTTTCACATACTCAGACAAAAAGAGACCTAGACAGCTGTAGAAAGTATGTTATAATGTAGCTACATAAAAATATGTTATATATTAAATTATATGAGCATTTCAATCTTAAAGAAAATTTCTTTAGAGAGGTATCAGACCAGTGCATATTGATACTCCATACAGGGACCAGGTGGACTGTCTCAATTTCTATGGCAATACAAATAAAAACATTCGTAATAAATAACTATTGATTCTTAAGAAAAGCAATGATTAAAAAAGAGAAAAAAAAAAAAAAACGTGGATTGTATTGAGGATGACTTGATGGACGAGTCCAGAAATATGGCATGCGCACAGACTCGCTCGCTTTCTCTATACAATTTATTATCTGTCTGCTTTAACCGGTAAAGACCTCAATTTCAAGTGGCTCTTCTTGATTAGTGGAAAATATTTGTCTTTGTTTCTGCCTCTCTCAGAATGATTCTGTTTCTTCTCATTACGTTATAGGCCTACTCTGACACGTTCTGACACATTCTCACAACTTTTTGTCCCATAGACTACATTCTCAATTTTATTTGATCCACTAATTTAACCTCTGCTTAATTACATTACAGTTGATTCAAATTGAAACAACTACATGTACAGTATTGTAATAGAAATACGATGTTTCCTGCTTCACTAATCCCCTCACCCTTCTTTTTCACTCATTAAAAAAAAAAAAAAGCATTTTGGTCAATACAAAATTCCAATTCATTAAAACAACCTTCCAGTCATAAACCGGCAAAAACGTTTTGGATACCTAACTGCTGACTTTCACACACACTCCCTCTTTCTCTTAATGTCTCCTTTGTCTCCCCCCCCCCCCCCCCCTCTCTCCCCGCCCTATCTCGTGTGTGGTAGCACATACAATAATTCTCAAGTGTGTCTATAATGCTGGAGTTGGGCGTTAAACCAACTCACTAAGATCTACATAGTTCATAGTTTACCTGTGCCATGATACTTCTTTAGGTAATAATTATGCATACATACATACATTCATACGTACTTAACATAATCTTCACCATGTCAGATCGTCTGCAGTTCAGACCAACACCCATCTCTCTGTCTGTCTCTCTCTATCTCTCTCTCTCTCTCTCTCTCTCTCTCTCTCCCCCCCCCCCTCTCTCTCTCTCTCTCTCTCTCTCTCTCTCTGAGTTGATTATGTAATTTTTGCAACTGTTTAGTGATGAGCCTTAAGTTATAGTTGTTGTTTATATAACACAAACAAATGTATTCCTATAAGTGAGCGAAATAGCACTACCAATTATAAAATTGTTTTCTTTGCTGTGGCCTTTTTGTTTTAATTAATTGTTCAAGGCAACTTTATGCAAATCTTGATATTTTGGACTGCAACTTTTTGCAACTTTTCCCAATTTTGGCTTCAAATGTTTGCAAATGTTGCCACGTTCAATCACAAGTTTCTAAGGGGGCAGATAATGGCATAGCCTTTAGTGTATGGTTACGCCCTTGTCTCGTTGAGATTGGGTTTCCTGCCATGGCGATCTATCATTGTGGCAAGCTTCCGTTTTTCAACACTTGTGTCGGGCGGCAAACTGGCCAGAGGAAGCTTTCTGTTCTGGCTATTTACCTGATCGGACCCTTGCCTTAACCACCACGGCTCTCGTGAGATTGTTCTTTAGTTAAATAATCTATTTCGCTCTTTTACATTCTGCGTCTGTCTGTTTGTCTGCCTGTCTCTCTCTTTCTCTCTCTCCCCCCTCTCTCTCTCTCTGTCTCTCTGTTTGTCTTTCTTTCTCTTTCAGTCTCTCTCTCTCTTTCTCTCTCCACCTCTCTCCCTCTTTATCTCTTCCCTTATATATTGTCTGCACGTTTTGAATGCCTGTCTATCTGCCTGTCTCTTTCTTTCCTGTTTTCAATCTCCCTATTTGACTGCCTGAATATCTATCTATCCATATATACATTTATCTTTATATCTATATATCTTATATATTCGTCTTTATATCGGTATATATTATGTATATGCCCGTTTCCCTTTATTGGCAAAAAATTAATCCCTCTTTCCTCCCATTTCCCCTTATTCTCTCACCTTCTCTCTATCGCGACTGTATCCCTCCCTTCTCTCTATCGCGACTGTATCCCTCCCTTCTCTCCTTACTCCCCCGGTCATCAATCAGTTTGATCCAGGCATGTAAACAGCCACTTCCGACAGAATGCCGGACACACGGACTTTCCTCTGTGGAAACAGATGCCGACACCAGCATCATGCAGACAATTCCCCGGAAGTACCAGTTCGTGACTTGGGTGTTACTGGTAGTACATTGTTTGTATCTTCTTTCCATGGGTCGGTGTATGTATACTAGTTATTAGAGGCCTTGCGATAACGTCTCCCATGCTCAAAACGAAGACGGCAGGTACGCAATCTTTACCTTCGTCTAATCATGGTTATATCATCCTAAGGCTAACGGTATAGAGTCCACAGGGGATCAAAAAACGCCATGTCTAAAGGTTGTGATAACGTCACCGGATATCGCCATATGTATCGCAACGTCTCTACATATACAGTGACCAGCGGAGACCTGGTACATGTATACCCACGCTGTCGCTGTGAGGCAGCATGTAACATTTTCAGACTTTAGTCGGGGAGCCCATCCGCAATATAGTCTAGTTGCTGACTTTGTTCGTTAAGAAATCAACTACCCAACTCTCAGTATCAGTTCGTTGATTTCCCCTGTTCCTTTTGGGCGATGAAGGTGGCCGTCTCCTCTAATGTTCCATCATAGTTAAGCATGAATAACTTCCTTTGAACAATGGTTCCAGTTTGATGAAAGTGATCGTTTCTTTACTTTTAAGGATGATGGATGTGCTGAGTATAGATTAGAAAGAGAATAGTGTTATCATATCTATCTAATTGTGCCCATTGCTGACGCTTACGATACTGCTGTGTTATAGTTCAAGACATCCGGAGAGATAACCCAACACTCCTTGCGTGTCCTGATAACCCAACACTCCTTGCGTGTTCTGATAATAAACAATTATTTTCTACTGTGAATCCAAAGTTACGTCTACAGATGCACATGTTACGTTTCATTGCACTCCTTAAATTAAAGAAAAACAGTTTTTCTACCCGTTGGGGAAAACTGGAATTAATATTATCTTTCTTTCCTCCCTCTATTTCTTCTTTTCTCTCCATCCTTTACCGACTCTTTTGCATCTCTCCATACCCTCCTTCCCTCACCATCTCTCTGTAACTGTCTGTCTCTCACTGTCTGTCTATCACCATTCCAGACGTTTTCCCCCCACCCATCCCTCTCTCTCTCTCTCTCTCTCTCTCTCTCTCTCTCTCTCTCTCTCTCTCTCTCTCTCTCTCCTCTCTCTCTCTGTATCCTGTTGTCTGTCTCTCTGTCTCTCACTTTTCATTTTTAACCCCCCCCCCTTCCTTTAAACCACTAGATCGATTTACTTGTACGTCTTAACCTCTTTGTTATTAACATAAAAATAAAAAGATAGAAAGACGGCACAGGTGACAACAATGGCTGCTTGTGACGCATGTATCTGGAGACTTAAGGTGTTTGTTGATCGAATTTACCTTGACTCTCTGTATGGTTTGGGTGTATACATATACTGTAGTGTTAGCAGAGAACTAGAGCACAAAGCCCTCGCGTAATCCACATTTTTTGCCTTCTTTGCGCGTCTACAAAGTTGCGCAACGAGGTGGTTTTTTGCTTTAGGTCCATCGTCAGCACTATAAAGGTCAGCTCTATAAAGACTATATTGTGGACGGATCCCAAGACTAATATCTGACAAATTCACATGCTCTCACACAGAGATAGTTCTCGGATACTGTGGCTCTTGTCTCAGATGGTCACATTATATCCCCAATCTTGTCTCAGGTGGTCACATTATATCCCCATAGTGGATAGGACAATTTTGATCATCGTGGGTTTTGAACCGGGATCACCGAGTAGAAAAACGTACTTCTACCACTTCGCCAGTCCGCCCCCACCACCTCTCTGTAGCGAGTTACTGGACTTCTGCAACAAGCGGAAACAGCCATCTCTCTAATGTACTTTTTGTGTCCTGTGTTAAGTCGAAAGACTGTGGGGGTCTGTCTTAGAAAAACTGCCCCAAAAAAAAAAAAAAAAAAAAATTTTTTTAACCTTATACGCTTTGCATGGAGGCATTGTTTTTTTCTAACAATTTTATATTTTGACCACCGTGCTCTCTAGTCGTCTTGCTCTGTTGTATTGCCTTGATTAGCTCACGCCAAATTCAGAGTCATGAATCGTGACTGGCTGACGTAAAGTCAAGCTACATGTCGTTCTCTGTATTAATCAGTTAATCAGGTTTTTTGTTTGTTTGTACGGGGCTTTTTGACCCTAGACGTTGTACCTACGACCCGGCACATTTATTTGTCTGATTTCTTCAAGATTAGCTCACGCCAAACTCAGAGTCGTGAATCGTGACTGGCTGGCGTTAAGTCAAGCTACATATCGTTCTCTGTATTAATCAGTTAATCAGGTTTTTTTTCTTACGGGTTTTTTTTTTACGCTAGACGTTGTATCTCTATACCACGATCCGGCACATTTATTTGTCTGATTTCTTCATGTACTGGTTGTTTGGTGTCAGTACATGTATAATGTGGCCGAGTGACACAGGATTCCAGGTCTACCCGAACTGTCTCGTGTGAGGCAGCACATATTAGATATTACTCCTGGGGCCCATTCACATTCACAGTATAGCCAATACAGTGCTGACGTTGGGGGCTAAGCAACAAACTCAATTAAAACTTAACCCACGACCTAGCAAGTTTAGTAGAACGTCTGATTTCGTCTCCCCCCCCCCCTTTTTTTCTGTTATGTCCTAATAATATGACCGACTGTGACAGGCGTCGTTTATGGTATCACCGCACCGTCTCTGTGTGGTAGCACGTAAAATTGTCTTAGGACCCATCCGCGATACATTTATAGTCTAGGCGATGACTTTGGGCGCTATCTTCCCATCGTGTGTACAGACAAAGACAGCTTCGCTGTCGTGACTGGCTAATATAAACTAGATCTAGATCTCTCTGTGTAACGGTAATCAGGTTTGGCGTGATGGCTCGCTGGTACTTAGTGCTACAGTTAGTTCAGTATTAGTCGCAAAGGTTTTGCGATTCATATGACGATATCGGATGACCCAATGACGCCCCTCAGGCGTGGGGTTCTCTGATCGATCATTGGTCCGCAAGTCTACGATAGAGCTTTGATTGGACGCCGGTGCAGATTGCCTTACCTACCGTCTTCGCCTTTCGCTATGGGGCCTGCTGTCGCAAGGCCTCTGGTAGTGATGGACACTGACCCGTCCTGTGGTCAAGATGGAGGGGAAAGCCCGGTGAAAAGCAGGGGACGATGAAATAAGTGGGGTTTTTTTTGGTTTGGTTTTATTTTATGAGGGGGGAGGTGTTGAATGTGTTGTTTTTTTTATAGGAGAGAAGAAATGCGCTTTTATTTTAAATTTTCTCGATTCCCAAGAAGGATCCGACGGGCCGCAATGCTCATGTCTGACAATTTTATGTGTTGCCTTACAGAGACAATGTCGGTGTAAATGTACCTTCTGTCTAAGTCGATCACATTAAGCTGACACTGACCCAACCAGTGAGGGGCAAAATCGGACTATGACTGTATGTTCTTTCTAATCGGACGAAAATATGATTGTGAGGGTTATAGTACTTTTGCGTACTGCATCAATATGTGTTGATAGTCTTGTACATTTCCGCAAGGTCTTAAAGTCCAAGTTTTTTTTATTGATAATTTTTTTGCTATTATGAGATGGAATCCGAGATATATATCACTTATTCTGTACATTATGAACAATTTTCTGCGTTTTTTGTTGTTGTTTTTTTTTATCTAAAGCTTTTGCCTGCGCATTGACCCCCCCCCCCCCCCTTTTTCCCACTCACACACACACACACACACACACACACTCCCCAAGGCTTCTCAAAATCCCTTCATGTCAGTTTCCCTTCGTTTTCATGAGAATTTTTTTTTCTTATTTGTTTTTACCTCTTTTATTATTAACTCCTAATCTTTTTTGTCTGTGTGCTTGCTAATTGCTATACCTCATGCTCATTTCGTTATCTCACTCTCTCTCTCTCTCTGTCTCTCTCTCTCTCTGTCTCTCTCTCTCTCTCTCTCTCTCTCTCTCCAGTCTGTTCAGTACAACGTACCCTGTGTGGTGACTCCGCTCTCTGCTCTTCAACTTGACTCTCTGACCTTATCTCTCCTGTTTTGACATTTCCAGGATCAGACCGTATCCCCTCCCTGGGGACCTCCCATCCTCCTCTCGCCCTTCCTCACACTCTAACTTCTAGGGAGGGAACTCCCATCCTCCTCTCGCCCTTCCTCACACTCTAACTTCTAAGTCTAAATCCAACTGACGCACAGTCCTAAAATCCAGGGACTCCTAACCACCGGTACAGACTTTGCGATCCATGCCTTAATACGGATGACACAATCACACCCCTTAGTCATTGGCTTTTCTGATCGCTCATTGGTTCCGTTAGTTTAGGATAGAGGCGTGATTGAACGCATGTACAAATCCCCTTACTTATCATTTATAAGATAAGATAAGATATAACTTTATTTGCCCTTTAAAGGCACATTTGATGGTCCGTGTATGCAGCATAACAAAACAGTATAAACAGTTACGATATGGGTTATTACAAATATCGATACTCATCACAGCATCAATAATAATAATAAAAATAATAATAATAATAATAATAATAATAATAATGATAATAACAATAACAATAACAATAGTCATAGTAATTATTATTATCAGTGTTATTATTTAAAGAATAATAGTAGCTTGCATTGCAGCTATGGTCTCCGTTTTCGCCATGTGTCCCCTTGTGGCAAGGCCTGTAGTGTTTCACTAACCTCGCCAGACTAGTGAAGTAGCACTACATCTAGCTTAGTGGGTAGGGGTCGTAAGAACAACGTTGTGCTAAGTTTACGCCGCCTCGTAAGATGTTAGAAGACGTAGGCTTATGAAGAGTTTTAAAATTCTGCGACGTTGTACTTATGACCCCTGAAATTTGTGTGGGTGGATTACAACATCCTTTGGAAAATTGAACTTTCTACTAGCAATACACAGCGTACCCTACTGAAGTGTATTATACCGTATAGGATGGTCCTTGGAAGCTTAGGAGACGTTAAATATAGAGAGACAGCTTGTTTCAAAGTTTAAGATCGAATCCACAATCAATATTAGACTGCTGAAATGTTTTTTCGTTTTTTTTAAAGAGATTTTTTGCTGAACAGGAAATGTGCCATAGCGAGTCAACCTAAAAATATAAATTTGAGGAGCGGGGAATGAAAGTGAATGAAAGTACAATCTGTTCCCAATACAAAAAATAAGGAATTTTCTTGGTTATTTTTAGGACACATTAACAAAAAAAAAAAGGAAATGGCTATTTGTCCGGCAAACGGACAAATGTTCAACAGGCTATTCCTCCAGTAACCGGACGAATAGCCAAAAGGCCATTCCTCCAGCAGTGTTGGGTTGGAATTGCTTGGTGATCCAACTAGGATTGGTTAGGGCATCGCTGGACTAGTGAGATTGGTCTCGGAAGACACAATATAACAATAGCAATAATAATAACAACAACAACAATAATAATAATAATAATAATAATAATAATAATAATAATAATAATAATAATAATAATAATAATAACAACAACAACAACAACAACAACAACGTCAACAACAACAAGATCAATAACAATAAAAATAACAACAGCAACAACAAAGAACGAGAATATCTCAGTTTAGTTAATGATACCACTTTAACAGTTGAAGGCTTAATGGTGTTAACACGAATTTGAAATCGATAACTGTACGATTTTCAGTTGACACCTTAATAGCTAGATCATGATAATGAAATCGCCCCCAGGGTTTTCTCACGTCGGTTGTTTTTAACTTCCCAAGTCTGTTTTAAATAGGCTGTCAGGTGTTTGCCAAGGTGTCATCATGAGTTTGGTTATTTTACCATTTAAAATACTTAGGGCCAAGAATCACAATCATTGCAACCTGGGTTTTTCTAAAAACTATAGCCTAAAGTCAAGACTTCACTGCTGCTCTCTCCGAATGTATTACTTTTGTCAATAAAAGTGTGGGAAAACTGGCAAAAAAATATGAACCCCACTCTGTTTGGTTGCCCGATTCTTGCCAAACCTGAAGCCAAAATCAATTTTAGGCGAACATTGACCCCGCAAAATGATAAAATCTATAAAATCCGAACATTGCAAGAGAATTTATTGTAGGCCTAGAACTACATTTATTGGGGCAGCTTTGAAACGCTACATAGCAAATAGAACGCAGTGCACTTGCTTACCTGAACTGACTTGAATGAAACTGAAAATGAAGCAAAACAAGAATACAGTGTAGGCTTTGTGATCCACTCGCCGATAATGGATAACGTAATGGCGCCCACTGGGCTTGGCAGTCGAGTTGAGTTGGTTTAACGTCCAACATCAGCACCATATAGGCTTTATTGTGGACGGACTCCAAAATGACGTCTGACAATTTTATGTGCTGTCACACACGATACAGGGCGGGGGGACTTGGACTCCTGTCTTAGCCGATCACATTATCGGTTATACTGACACCAACCAAACAAGTTACAGGGGACGAAATCGGACACAATTTTTTAAGTAGGCGGAAAATTAAAAAAAAAAAAAAAAGAGAAGAAAAGAAGGGGAAAATCCCTTCTTGCTTAATCACTGTATTTTTCAGGATTTCAATACCAATTTTCCATGTTTAATATTGGAGGGACATGACATGCTAAGTTTCTACGTTTTGGAATTCGCAACGCATTCCTTGAATAGAAAAGAAAAATTATACATTAGCAAAGCGTCACAAGAAGCGACTTTTAAAAAGATGGTTCAGAAATCTAACGTTTGCACACCAACTCAAATTCAACTAGCTATCCAGGTGACATCCTCCCACATCCCACCCTCCACTGTAAACTGCCCTACTCGGGAGTTTGCTCAGTCTGTTTATTTTGGAGGATAGAACCCTCCAAGTAGTTTTTCTGCTTCGCCCTAGTATTAAATTCCCCCATTATTTAGGGGGGGTGGGGGTTGTATTGGAGTCGGGTTGCTTCTTTTTTTTTTTCGCTTATTGGGAGCCGGATTTGTGTCGTTCTATTGGGGACCGTCTCTGTTTCTGTTTTCTAACAACCTTGAAAGGAATTCGATCCTCTTTGCGTGAGAACCCGGTATCACCGTATAGTACGAATGTTCCTTCGATGCCTCGTCGTTTTACCATCAGTTTTTATTCTGTGTAGGAAGATTTGGGTACATTACCGGTAGTCTACTTATCTTGAGCCAATTTCGGGTTTGATGAAGCCCGCAGTTATAGATGTTCCAGACAGCTAAGTCAGTAGAGACCCAGACAGTTGAGCAGGAGGTACGAGGTTCGATCCTCAGTTGATGTCCTACCCTTGACCAAACAGGGAACGACGTGGACTACCTATATGATTGTTCAGTAGTTTTAGTGTGGTTGGTTTCTACACGCCCATGTTGGCGCACCGATTCTATTTTAGTGAATGTGTTATGTTCCAAGACTAACGTCAGACAATTTTACATAGATAGATCCACATCTTAGTTGTATGGTATTTTGTCGCGTTTTGAAAGTACATGTATTCTAAATCTTTAGTATTTTAGAACGGAGATTGGACATTACACAACTGAGTAGGCGATATTATGAAAACTGTATCAGGACTTCTATCTAAGCCGTCACATAAAATACTGACACCTATCATAGCCTTCTAAAACTAGTTGTAGAGAGACATGCACTGGCCCAATTAGGGAGGGATAGAGAACAGGGGCAATCCGACTAAATTTCAAAACAAAAACTTTTGAGTAGAATACTAGAAACCTAGCGCCCTACAAAGTTGTTTCGCCCACGGGAAACCTGGGAGAGGGAAAGTGAATCATACAACAAGAATGTTCTGAGTCTTCTGTCTTTTTTTTTTTTTTTTTTTTAAACGGACTAAATTAAACACCCCCTTTTAGTTCATACCTTATTATTATTATTATTATTATTATTATTATTATTATTATTATTATTATTATTTTTCTTCTTGTTTATGTCGATGATTATTATCTATTATTATTATTATTATTATTATTATTATATTATTATTATTATATCTATTCTTTATTACTTTTCTTATTATTGGGGGGCGCGGTGGTCCAGGGGTAGAACATCGGCTTCCGACGCAAAAGGTCCCGAGTTCGAATCCTGGCTTTGCTTTCCCTACTGGTTGGTCGGTGTCAATAAAATATTTGTGCGGCTAACAGGAGTCATGGTATCCCCGCCCTGTCTCGTGCGTGGAAGCACATCAAATTGTCAGACGTCCGTCTTGGGGCCCGTCCACAATATAGCCTATTTAGTGCTGTTGGACGTTAAACCAACCCAACCCAACAACCCAAATCAGTGCGGTGGCCATAGGGACCTATATTATTTGAGGGTGTCGCAGAGCCAACATTACAGACCTGTTGCTAGATTTTTCCCCGCCTGTAGTATTTCAATCTAATCATTGACACCAGGCCCTCCACTACAACTAGACCTACCATCAGCTTTTAACAGCACTGAATTTGATCAGCTCACACGCTTTCTAACTCTAAATCACGATCGACGTAAACGCAAGGAGAGGGTGTGGACTGAACGCCTCTCTACGTGTGACTGTGTGAGACAGCTAGTGTCGCTGGTCTCTCTCTCTCTCTCTCTCTCTCTCTCTCTCTCTCTCTCTCTCTCTCTCTCTCTCTCTCTCTCTCTTCATCCGCTGGATGCGTCAGCTATAAGCAGGGGACATCACTCTATGCAGCGGTGAGAGCACAAACATTTAAAGGGTTCTCTCACAATTGGTGCTTTACATCGCATTGGAAGAGAAGCTTTTAAGTTGTGTTCAACAACGTCTAGATCTCTACCTTTGAAGACTACAGAACCTATTCATAAAGCGACGAATTATCTATGATCAAAGCACCTGTCTACCAGCTTACAACGTTACATTAGAACAAGCTGATACAATTCTCACTCGGAGAAATATCTGTTTCAGTCGGTTAGTGCTTTGGGGTGAAACCGAGAGGTCCGCAGTTTGAATCACATCTCTACTTATGATTCTTTAGCACGACACGAGGACGTAAAGAGTAAAACAACATTCTGTCTTGGATTATTGATACAACAATACAGCCTGTTACTGTAAATTATACAGACATGATTTTATTTACGTAAGTAGTGCTTATGCTACACCCGCGCATGTTTTGTTTCTTACTTTAAAAAAATTAACTATTTTTTTCTTTTTAGCAATTTTACTAAAGAAATATAATATTTTTTATTAAATAAACAACTTTTCTAAAGAGATATAACATTTTTGAAAACAGCAATTTTACTAAAGAAATAAAAACATTTTTACCCAGGGATCACTTCATGCTTAAGCATTTGAAAAAGTTTCATCAATAATAACCGTTTTAAAGAATGAGCTACCAAACAGGTTGTCGACGTGCCCTCCTACCCTTTAATTAGATTGATTTTTCAACTTTTGGTTCAGTATCGTGTGGGACTACGTTATAGGCCCACATTTTGTACCCGTAGTCTCCAGATTGGGAGGTCCGCGGTTCTAATCCCACAATCGACAGATTTATTTGTCCATTCGTCCCCTGTTACTGGTTGAATCGGTTTTAGTATAATTTGATGTGAGTCATGGTATCCCCGCCCTATCTCGTGTGTGGTAGCACATACAATAATTCTCAAGTGTGTCTATAATGCTGGAGTTGGGCGTTAAACCAACTCACTAAGATCTACATAGTTCATAGTTTACCTGTGCCATGATACTTCTTTAGGTAATAATTATGCATACATACATACATTCATACGTACTTAACATAATCTTCACCATGTCAGATCGTCTGCAGTTCAGACCAACACCCATCTCTCTGTCTGTCTCTCTCTATCTCTCTCTCTCTCTCTCTCTCTCTCTCTCTCTCTCTCTGGCACACACACACACACACACACACACTGGTTTTACGTCTCCTAAGTGATCGTACCCTGATAAATCAATGCAGCGAAACTAACAACCATACGTCTTATAATGACTCTACTTGCAGTATTTCTCATATTTCTGCTCACCGCGGTGTTGCTGGTACGATTCCCACCTACACAAACATGTGTTTTCGGTTGCCGTCTGGTTAGGTTGGCGTTGTCCGCATCATGTGACCGGCCAAATCCCGGGTACCCGCATCCAGCCGTCGACATAACACATTAACAGTTCCGGTTTTAAATCTAGACTCTTTGTGTGATTGGAAATATCACTACATATCCTATGCAAGGCTAGAGCGTAAAATCAAGACTAATGTCTCCGTATCTGTAGAGGTGGAGGGAGACAAATTAGCTCAAGTCGAAGAAAGTTAGTCACCCAATTGGGATTTCACTGGTTCGAAATCCAAAAATTTAAATGTCCATTTCACCCTCTACTGGTTTGGTCGGTGTCAATAAAATATTTTCGGCTAAACAGGAGTCATGGTATCTATGCAACGTCTCGTGTGTGGCAGCACATAAAAGTGTAGACGTTAGTTTTGGGACCTGTCAACACTTTAGCCTTTATAATGGTGACTTCGGACGCTAAGCAACGAGCAAAAAAAAAGTCCGGATTAAATCTTTAATTGGAGCTTGACTCTTTGTTTTTGTGATCGGATATCTCCTTAAAGTCCTATCCCAAAGTCTTGTCGAGATCCTAACATTAAGTGTGTCCGTACCATTCTGTATGTATCTAGAACGGCACCAGAGACTATAGATTTAGAGAGCTAGAGACGTTTCACAAAGAGAGCTCACATCGTTTTTGACACAGGGAGCTAGCGTGACGAGTGCTCATTCTATTTCTTCCTTAAACTTAAGGCGGTTAAGCAATGTTCAGACAAAGGTTTTACAAAGGTTTAAACTTTAAAGAAGGTACCAACCACCTTAATTATCTTAAGACATGTACACGAATTCCTGGCCGTGAAACCTCTCACTTACTTATACCAGTCCTCAGCGAATACTGATGTTTCTAAAGAACAATGATCTGCATAATAACATTTATCTTTGATCGTCCCACACATGGTTGTTTTACAAGGCTGTACATGCACCTCACTTTTAACCAATCTTTTTATGCACAATTTTTACCCTCTTACTACTCAGAGAGATTAAGGAGTCAACATTGATACTGGTGTCAACTGTCATCTATTGACTGTTTTAGGACATCAAGAGCACAATATAGCCGTTACCGTGCTGGCGTGCCGTAAAAACAAACTCACTCACTATTCTTACTCCCTAATGAAACTGTTGCACTCGGTCATTGCCTCTGAAACTAAAAGTAAGAAGTTTCACTGCGAGACGCCTTGCTTGGGGGTTTAAACATGGTTTTCAGAGCACAGAACTCGCTTTGAAATTACGGAAACACAAAAAAGCTAGACATGCACAATACGCCTACACCACCAGGCATAAAGTTCGATTGGTTTGGATTCAGACCTGTTGTGTTCTAGGCATGGGCTTTAATCGTGCCCACTAAATCTTGTCTACATCGTTGAAAAAAAAAGAGATAGAGAGAGAGAGAGAGAGAGAGAGAGAGAGAGAGAGAGAGAGAGAGAGAGAGAGAGAGAGAGAGAGAGAGACAGACAGACAGACAGGCAGACCGTCAGACATATTATAGATAGACAGACAGGCAGACAGCAGGTAGGTAGACAGACAGACAGGCAGACAGAAAGACAGACATGCAGACAAATGGACAAACGGAAAGATAAAAAGATAGAGACAGTTGAAAAGACAGACAGGCAGAAACACACTTTCGACCTGTTTGGAGCGTGAGTTTTAATCAGAGACATGCAAATCTAATTTTTACTTCCCGCCGCCTTTCTGATGAGATCGTGGTGGCTACCGGAAGCGCCTGGCGTCTTTTAAATTGTTTTCTTTTCTTCCTGCTTTTTTCTACAGCCAATGGGAGTAAAGATCAGCCATGAGTGCGGAGAACAAGAAGCAGTTCCGACACAGTGACTCCGCCTCCGATTCGGTGAGTGTGATAATCACTAATCACGATCGTGTTTACGTCAGCGCGCAAACTTTCTCTTTACTCGTTTGTCCAGTTGTTACAAGTATTTTTTTTCCTGTTCACAGTCAATAACTCTCTGACTCTATGTCTCTTTCTCTCTGTGCCTCTCTCTCTTTTCTCTCGCTCATCTATCTCTCTTTTCTCTCCCATCACTCTTTCGCTCATCTATCTCTCTCTTCTCTCCCATCACTCTTTTGCTCATCTATCTCTCTCTCTTCTCTCCCCTCTCTCTTTCTCTCTTCTACCTCTCTCCCACTCTACTTTATCCTCCTTTTCCCCTCCATGCCTCCCAAATCCCCCCTTTCCCTCCATCTCTCCCATATCTCCTCACTATCTTCTTTATTCGTTTCTTCCATCTCTCCTTTGTCTTTCTACCAACCACCCCACGCTCGCTCACTTTGTTTCCCCCCCTCCCCCTTCTTCTACTTAAAACCATTGTGCCACCAATGTCGCTAGTACCTCATGTGTATCACCGTGACTGCCTTCTCTCGTGTCCACTGCAGATCTTGTTACTCTTTGTAACTCGATCCCTACCCAGAGCCTATCTATCGCACATCCTGGCGCTTAGAGATCAACCTATTTTTAAATGAAGACGTGTCTCGTTCGTTATTTTTGTTTGTTTTTGTTTTTTGGTCTGTTTTGCTATTCAGAATAATTTGTTATCTTACTACTAAAATCTCCTGATGGTCTTTTGTTGTGTCTCTTTGTCTGTAACTACTTCCATTATAAAGCGAGCACTAATACTAATACCAAGGTGAACCAGGTCGATTCTGAAAGGAATGATTATTATCAGTTTGTAAAGCTAAAGTTTTAGGTAGTACTTATTGAGAAAATAAGCCCGGAGTTAAAGGGCATTAAAACCTCCAGACCTTCAACTCATAGATACAACTGCACTTGAATAAACTTGACCAACC
>RQTK01000302.1:250426-263679 GCA_003991915.1 Elysia chlorotica
ACCCCACCAAAAACAAAGAAAACAAAACAACAAAACAAAAAACGCTTTTGTACCAACTTTTACCGTTATTTTGTACTTGGGATAGCTTTGACTAAATTTTGACTAAATTTGAGATATCAATGGATTTATCCTGTGCTGCACTTTGCAATTAGTGCTGTTACTTTCTCTTTTTTTTTCTTCAAATTTGCATGGGTAATCTTTTACATCCTCTTGCGCGTTAAAAACCCAACAGATGCAATGTGACAAAGCCCTGCTATTACATAGTTTTCACTGATACAAACCGACGCCAAAAACCAATAGGCAGAGATTACAATGTACATCTCATAGGAAACTATCGATTTCCTTCGATGGATGGGTTTAGACTGAATATCATAGGGACAATTGTTTTATTTAGACGAATATACTCATTACCCCATCCCTTCGTGCTTTCGTTCAATTGTGTTGTTTTTTTTTCTGGCGTGGCCTAAACGCCGATATTACTGCAGGTTCATTCAGTGTGTATGTTGCAATGTGTGTGTGTGCGAGAGAGAGAGAGAGAGAGAGAGAGAGAGAGAGAGGAAAGGAGAGAGACAGAAAGAGAGGTTGGGAGGAAGGAGTGAGTTAGATAGGGGGAGAGATTGAGATGTAGACAGAGAGAGACAGAGAGAAATAGGAGAGACAGATACCCCACAGAATCATGATGATATAGGAAAGACAGGGTGAGCAAGAGGGAGGGGGTGGATTGAAGGGAGCAAGCAAGATAGGTGCAAGATATGTGCATGGTGGGTAGAGGGAGCCGAAAGGGGCCATATTCTCTGGTGTTCAGGTGAAAGGAGCCTCTGTTTTGACAGAGTGCCAGGACTGTCTTTTTTTCCTGAGACATATATAGATGGATAGATAGTCATGTAGATTAGATAGACAGAGAGAGAGAGAGAGAGAGAGAGAGAGAGAGAGAGAGAGAGAGAGAGAGAGAGAGAGAGAGAGAGAGAGGTAGAGAGTTTTATAGAGGAGGGCTATGACCAAGCAGACAGACCCATAGACATACGACTTAGTAACGGAGGTCATTGAAAGGGGAAAAATAACCAGATTGATAGATCGGTAAATGGAGCTAACACTCATTTTTGTTTGGACTTACAAGAATGATATGCTGTTAAACCTGTATGCCCCAAGTGAGCCATTGGGCCTAGAACTAGTTCTCTTCTCATGGGGGAATAAAAAAGCTACTAGCCCATTGTGTAGTTTGGTCAGTATATTCATAACTGTGTTAGAGAACAAATCAGACAGGCATGTCCTTACCACAGAGTCCTTTAACACGGAGAGATCGCCGAAACCTGTTGTTGGTGTTGTTTTTTGTTTTGCATAGCTGCCAACCAGTACGTATAATACGTACTTAGTACGTATTTGATCTCCCGAGTACGTCCGTCTGTATCTGGTTGAAAAATTTATTTATTTGACTTTATTTAGCTATAAATTGGTTGTTTTGTCGATCGCTCAGTTTTTGCTGCCATTTTTGGCAATAACTTCCGTTTAGTCCAGCCTTTAACTTTGCCCATTTACGTTTTTATCTTTTCATAAGTTGTGTAGGGATTGGTCGAGTCTCTTATCAACTTTTTTATTTAACGTTCTCTTGCGGCTCTTTTCGGTTAAAAAATACGGTAAATAGTGTACCACTATATCGGCAATTATGCTTCCGCCGCCAGCGATCTGTCCATCCGGGAATCCCATAGCTTTGTTTACTACTGCTAGGCAGTAGACAGAAAGTTTGTTTCCAAGAATCCAGTTTTGGGGCGACCAGTTAGACTGATTTAGACATGAAACCAAGATTGATTTAAACTTCAAACCATCTTCGCTGTCAAGCGCCGGTCCCCTCACAGTTCTTACTCTCTCACGATCAGATAAACAATTTCGATTTTGTAGGGCTAGGCACAATTCGTATTTTGTAGGGCTAGGCACAATCGCTGCTACTCTTACACACACACTCACACACATCCTCGTTTGGCGGCGCATTATTGCATAGCTCAAAGATGTTATCTACCGCACAAGATCTTTTGTCCAATCTAGTTGGCAATTCGCCGCAATTGTATATTAAAATATCACGAAAAATTGGCTACTTTACAAATAAAAAATTATTGTGCTAAATTACTTTAATTCTCTTCACAGCATTAACTTCTCTATATAAATTTTGCTTATATATCGTCGTCGGGATTCGGGAACATAGATCTGAGCTTAATCTAGATCTGGTATTTTAAACGGATGATTGCTGTTGCCTGTCGCTAATGTGTTGCAACTCTAGCCAAACTGATGCCACCGTTATCGATTAGAATTGTTGTTAAAACAATTTTTTTAAATAATGATAAGTTTAATTACCCATATGGATTTCTAGATTTTGGATCATTTTCGTACATTTATGATCTTTTCGGTGACACCCGATTTGTGGTATACATACCCCGTTAAATTGCCGATGGAAGACATACCTCCAAACAAACCTATCTGTCGTTCCGAAGTGACGCTACATTCCGTGAAGGTGAATCTAGATCTAGACTGTGGCTTTATATTATAAATCTAATTGACATACGATGGTATAGATCTAGATCTAATTCTGATAAAAACCGAGACCTAGTGTAGTTGACATTGAGGTGTGAACTGGTTCTCAGTGCCTAAATAAAAAACGTCTGATTTGTCCCCTACTGGTTACTTCAGACAATGACAATGGTATTAGTTCCAATTGCTTTAGGCATGCTAGAAAGCTTACATTCGTTATTCAACCATCTTATAATATATTTATTTATGCAAAGCCTGTATATTGCTGACACTAGAGATAAAAATCAACAAAATTAAAAAAAAAAAAAAAAAAAAAGCACACACATACTCCCCAAAAAAGGAAGGAAAAAATGCATTTTTAAAGTTATGGTTAAGCTTACAAGTATTTAAGTCAATATTGATAGCTGAACTAAATAAGCTTGGCCATCAATTAGGTTTGCAGTGACTAACCGCGCTAAAAATCTGTATTTGCTTTCTCAAAAGTTGGCAGCTATGACATTTCCTCACCCTTTTTAGGTGCGTAACTTTTTGGGTAGCGGATTGACTAGATGTATGTACATTATCTTGTTTGTTTGCATAACGATTGTATTTCAAGCCTAAGAATTTGATTGTGAGTTTTGCTTACTGAACACAGCCCTTCTCGAAACCTCCGGCTAGTTCTAGAATAGTAATCACCTCGTCACCTCTTGTTTACCTTTGTTCTGATTGGTTGTTAATTGCTAAAGAGATGTACCGAGAATATTCTCTTATGATTTACGTAATTCTTGTTCTGGATGATTCGACGAAATTTTGTATAAATAAGAATCTTAATTAGATTTAGGAAGAGTCAAGAGTCAACATTTATAGAGTCAACATTGTTTCCAGAGTCTAGTAATTGTACTATTGAGCCGTCCTACAAACATTGTAGAGTATAGCCCTTTTGTTGGATTAAACAGTTTGAAATTGTTACTTGCGGACTTCGGATTTATTTTCTACGGACGAGTCGTGTGATTGGCTGTGAATATTTTTAATACCCCTAGACAAACAGAGCCTAACAGATTACCACCTCACCAGCAAATCTGTTACAGAGACTGAGTAAGAACATTTCAATGTAATGTCGGAAGCCGATCTTCTACCCCAGGACCACAGCACCCCCCTACAATGAATGATACAGAAATATCTTTCCTCAAAGTGAAATTCAACGCACTTCTTTTGTATCATGATATTTTCATATGTGTCGCAGGTTAACAACATTAATAGCCTTGATACTTTCTTTTCCCTTTGCCAGGGCTGCATAGATGAGATGGACTATTGGCTTACAAGACACATGTACATTATGGGAGTTACAGGGGTAACTGTTGCCTCCATTCAAGTAAGTTTTGACAATAATCTTTACCTTGTTTCATCGACTTGACTTTGTAGTCTCAGTTACATTTACACAAAAGAATACTGTCATTTTGTCGTTGCAATTAAAGTTAAATCAAGACTACGCTACTAAATGTTTGATCTTCATTCACTTATAGTAAATACAGAATAAACCTAATTTAATATTTTAAGTCTTACATTCTGCTCATTAAATCTGAAATTTTAGAGCAATGAAATGTCAGTCGATTGCAACACAATAATTTTTATATGAGAGTGCATTTTTTTAAACATGTGTGATTTTTAAATGGAATGATTGAGATAAAACCAACTGAGATTTTATTTTTGTTTGTTTTGTTTTGGTGTTATTTATAAACTTATATAAAATCTATTCACTGCACCTAATTTTGCATACTTTTTACTTTACATTTTCAGATTTTAGCCATGGTTGCAGCAATAGCACAGTTCTGTTACATTCGAAGTAAAAGGTTCCCATTATGAGTGGATAGAAATCCAAGCATTTCCCTCCCCCAAATCTGAAGCTCTCATCAGCATTAAATTCATCACAACTGAATCCAAGCTGGAACCCTTCCATGGGTACAAAAACACTGGGAGTGATATTCTTCAGAAATTCTGCCTGATGCTTATTTTTTTTATTATTTTATCTATGGGCAAAACTGGCTTGAATTATTGTTGGATCTGTGAACTGAATCACTCTTAAATTTTATCTCGATGAGCTACAGCAGAAGTGAACTTCTACATTCTAGATCTAGTCCAAGGAAAAAAGTGCTTTGTTGTGGGCTCTATCGACATAACAGACTGAATCGATGCAATGTCTTAAGCCTTTTGGAATAGATTGCTTCTGGAAATATTGGATGAATAAAAACAGCTGCAAACTAAGTGCAACAGATCAAGGAAAGGTTTTCAGTGCAATCATTTGCTGCATGTCCATTGAGCAAACTGTTGTACATTATAATTAGGCCTGTAGGCTTTAGATTTTGTTTTAGTTTCCATGGAACTTGGTAGCCTATTCATAATATCATTTATTGCACATTCATATATATACATTGTATTGATATTTAAAATTTAAAATGTCTGTAGAGAGGTATTGCATTTAAAATATTTGTGAGGGAAGAACCCTCAATGATGAATGTGGGAAAGATGGAAAGTGTTCTCAAGAACAAGCTTCTATTCATGGAAACAAGAAGAAAAGGTCCTACAATTTTGAATAGAACCCATTTTAATGTAAGGATGCGAGGCTTGGACGATATCAAAACATGCACAGAAAAAACCTGAGGCCGTAGAGATGTGGTTTCTTGGGTGAATGCTTTGTATACCTTGGACAGCAAGAAGTCTTAAAGAAGGCAGACCCAGGAAGATCTCTTATTAATAAAATACAAAAATGTCAGTCGTCATTTATAGTGCATGCTATGAGAGGAGAAAATATAAACACCTCGTCGTGAAAGGATTGCTTGAAGGGAAAAGGAGCAGAGGAAGACAGAGAGAAAAGCTACTAAACAGTATAGTTTTGTGGCTGAATGCGGCGTACATGATGGAGGCGCTGAAGGCAACAAGGGATCGAGCAGTGAGGAAGGACATGATTACCAATGCTATGAAGCATGGCACATGATGATTATGATGATGAAGGCAGAGGGGAAAAAAAGCCCAGCCTAAATAGCCTATAATTTAGCACGCTTATCTTCAAACCTACACATTTGCTGCTTTGGTAGTGGTTGTACAATTCCAGCGACATTTAAAAAAAAATCAGAAATAGATACCCATTACCTATTTTCTTGTTATTTTTAACAATTGTTATTAGAAGTTTTATTAATCATCACAGAGAAAGTTTTTGGTACATGACAGACACATATTCCAACTATTTTTAAAACTGTTTGGTAAAAGATTTTTTAAATCATTTTACAATTGAGTTGATATTTAAAATTTTTAGCCGTTTTATCTCACTATTTGCATAGGGGGGAAGAACAACTTTAACAAGTTTATAAAAATTTTTTTTAGTAGAGATCAAAATTTTGTGTTAAAAATTTTATGAATAGTGCTTATCATAGTCTTAACTTATATTTTTAAAATTTTCTTTTGTTTGTTTCATACTTTGCAAGACAAACCTATAATAGGCCATAAAAGATCAGACTTCTAACAGTGAATTGTTCAACAAAATAATATGTTTTCGGCCTGAAGCTAAAGAACTTTATTTTCAATCAACATTTGAGCCAATATAGAATCTCACAAGGCTATGTTGGCTTTTAAAGCTGACTTGTCAAAAAAAACAAAACATTTAGATCTAAAATATTCTAAAAAGTCATAGCACTGTTCACATTATTTACTAGCAGGGTTGATATAGGTTTGATCAATATCCGTGTCATTTTCTAATAATGGCTACTTTTTTTTTAGTGATAGCAAAGTAGCCATGCTATCAAAGAAATAGTAACATTTTTATTATGTATCACAGTTGATCTCTAAGTGCAATATTTAAAACAATAACAATAGGCTACTAAGTTAGGCTCAAAATTATAGTTCTGTTCATTACATCTGATAGATTGTCATAGATCAAGAGTTCTTTTTGATTAAACAATGTTTTCAAAGCAGATTGTTTTTGGTAAAAAGTTCTTCTTATGTTCTCAGAGCAGAATGTCATAGATTTTTTTAGGTCATTTTATAGTTTCAGTGCATCCATAAGAAATGGGAAAGAATGATAGAGAATTGAGACCCTGACAGAACCGTATGGTATAGCCTATGCCAGACCATTATTTAGTTGTTCAAAGTAGACATATAATCCATAAGTAGGCCAGTTATTTTTATTCTGGGTTCTTAGTTTATCACTGCAAGCGTTTTATGCATTTGATATAACCATCCCCTGTATTTGCTACATTAGCAAGACTTGTTCTCTTTCTTGGGCTTCTTCAGCAATATAAATTCTTTGCAAACATAATTGTATATCGTGCCAACCCTATGTTTAAGTATGAGTAAACTTAAAATCAACTTTTGAGTGGCAGCAATTAATAATTTATAAGTGCAGGCTTTTGAAAAAAACTTTTTTTTTTTTTTGGAGATACTTTTTTTTAGGACCAAATCAGATTTTTCTAAACTTTAAAGTTAACATATGTTCATGTCTAAATTAATTTTACTTAAAAAAAATTATAAGAAATTTTATAATTTATAAATAAAATAACAAGAATATTCTTGTTCTATTTTTTTTTTAATATGCAGTTGCCTGTTCACCCTTTTCTTTGGTTTTGGTCTATAAAATAAATATGGAAAATGTTGACTATCTGAATCTTATCTATTAAACAAAAAACTGTGACTGCAAATTTGGAAAGAAAATATTGAACTCAACAGTTTTAATTTCAAAGTTGGCTTTCTTTTAACCCTACTTTATGGGCACTCTTATTTCTGTGCTATTACATTAATCAGGCCATTAAAATTTTCTTGTATTTCTTAAATATATTAATATATGGCTGTATTATTGTAAATGCTACAATTGATTTATGATTCGTAGTGGTCCAGGGGTAGAACATCGGCTTCCGATGCAAAAGGTCCCGAGTTCGAATCCTGGCTGTTGCGTTCCCTACTGGTTGGGTCGGTGTCAGTATAATGTGACCGGCTGAGACAGGAGTCATGGTATCCCCGCCCTGTCTCGTGTGTGGCAGCACATAAAATTGTCAGACGGTAAAACCAACCCAACCCTAACCCTAAACATGGTGAACTGAGTGTTTTCATGTATGTTGTGGAAAATGCAAATATAAACTTTTTGTTTTTGTATGGCTGGGCTATTCAGTTTTTTAATTTTATCATAAACCTAGTAATGTTACTTTTATAAATTAATACTTTGTTTACATTCATGTTTATTGTTTAATTATGTAATGAATGTAAATTATGTATTTTACCTCTGAATGGATTCAGATCTCATTTATAGAAGTCATATGTAATATTTTTTATCCTATGTTCACTCAGTCCACTGGGGCATTTTAGATATTACAATTACATATTTATTTTCAATTTTAAACACAGTCTGTTTTGAAATTGTCATATTATATAACTGGATGTATGTGAAGTCATCATTGGTTTCATGGCTTGTGTTTCAGATGGAAAAATATCAGCACGCAAAAAAAGAACAAAACTTAATATTTTACATTCTGATTTAGAAAAAGGCCATTACAAAACAACCCATGTTGCTCTTCAACAGTTTGTCCTTGTTTTGATATTGATCTGATCACTTATGTGGATATTCCTGCAATGTAATCTCTATAATAGTAAGTCAAAAACGTAAAATCATTGAAAACACATTCTGTATTTACTTTGAATCTTTGTTAAAATAATGTTACATGTACTTTGTAACCTGTAAAAACGTAGCCATATTCTTTGCTTGTTCATGTGCATCTGTATTGAATAGATCATGTAGGTTTAGTATTAAGATCGGTGCTTTTTAAAAATTTGATAGCAAAAATGTTTGTGTGTGTGTGTGTGTGATTGTTCTCTTCTGTGGCAACTCTCTCCCTATACTGTTCAACTCTATTTCAAAGATTTAGATCTGTAGGCCTAATTTGAGGGATACCTCTCTGAGTCTGAGTGTCTCATTATGGTAACAAAACAAAAACAAAAAAGGCATGGAATTTGATTTAATTATCTTTCTTTGAGGATCATCAGTGTTTTACTATTTTTTTCCCCTAGAGTATTCATGAATTTGTTTAATACTAAAAAATCTAACCTTGATGTAAAAGGGATTAGTTGTGAGGTACAGGTGCAAATTGACACAAGGTTTGAATTGTGTGCTAGGAAAAAATAATATCTTTATAGAGTGCAATACGTCACAGCAAATAGTTTCTCACAAGACTGTCATAGCCTTGCCATAAAATCCCATGTCCATTTTACGCACTGTATTTAACCATTTTACAGAATTTTACTTGTGTACATCGTCACACCTTCATGTTAATTGTTGCTCCATATGAGTCCTGTACTTAAACTTAGTAGTTATGCACCATTCTGTCTGTAATTATGTCACAACGCACAGGCTCTTTTCCCCCCTTTACCAAATATTTATCTCTGGTTGAACTTTTTTTCACTTGGGTTGACCATTTTTGTTGTGCAAACAGCATAGAATATTTATGAATAACTACAGCAAACGATATCATCTAGAAAAGAGATTTGGTCAATAGATTATTGCTAATTTTTATCAGTAATTCATTGAAAAGGCTTTCGTGTTTTGATAGTATGGCAAATATGTTTGGTGCCAAAAACATACTTACAAACCTGGTAATTTCTATCGGTAATTCATTGAAAAAGCTTTTGTGTTTTGATAGTATGGCAAATATGTTTGGTGCCAAAAACGTAGAATATTTAAATGCATGTGTTTTTATCCTAAGCAAAAAAAATATTATCTACAACTGGTGCATCATAATGTTTGATTTGTAAATCAGTCTTATTGATCTTGCTATCTATCTCTTCTTAATGCTATTGTAAACTTGCTCTGTTGTAGATCATGTACATGTACTTTTATTGTAGCAAATCTATAAATTGTTCAGATTTTTCCTCTAGGAAGGATTAAAGGAGAAACAAATTTCATGAGAAGAATAAGGGATAAACGCTCCTGCTTTGCAAGGTCTTTGTCTATGCAAAATTCTGTTTGATGGAATTTAATAAAACTTGTCAACTGACTACGCAGCACTAACTTTTTCTCAATACGCAAGTCCACAACTTACTGACTCAATAAAAATTACAAACCTGTTAATGTCTGCCTACCAAATGGGTTGCACATATAAAGTAATATTTTTTTTAAGAATGGCGAATTGAAAGCAGATTTGGTGCTGTAATTCAAACCAATAATGTGCAATCATTTTTTTTTCTATCATTTTTACTGAAAGCCTAGTTCTTATCTCTTCTGAGCACTATCTAAAAAATTTATACTATTTATTGTAGAACCTAGATTTAGAGGAGGAGACTACAGAAATAATTATATGTAGAGCTGCAGTGTCTAGGCATTTTTTTACGCAGGGGTTATGTAGTTTTTAAGTGAAAATGAGCGAAAAATGATTGCGCTCCTACATAATATTTACCATGCTCTCTTTGAATGGCAAGACGATTCAGTGCCAACGCATCTATAAGTTGAGGGTTCTTATCCTACAAAGAGCAATTATTTGTGATCATTTTCACCTAAAGCCTACTTCTGACAATTGCCGAAGAATACCTAAAAATTTCAACTCTATCTACCGTAGAACCTGCCTATTTGCAGATGTGTTACTCACTTTGTTAGACAATCACTAATGCCAGGGTTCTCTTATTCCGTCTTAGAGCAGTAGGATGCATTTTTGTTGTGGAATTTTTTACCCATACATTCCTGTGTATAAATTGAATAACTTTTGCAAGATAAGCATGATGGAGAAAGGTTAATTGTATGTTTACATATACACGTATGTCCTTGTACCATAGCTATTTCTTTAGTTTAGGCATTTAAACAAATTATTGTACAGCTGCCTTGTAGTTGCATGGCTTTTCCATAAAAATGCCAGTTTTTAATTTATCCAAGGTTATCTACATGTGTTTTTCTTGCTATTGAGGATATTTAAATTAAAAAAAATGGTAGTCATTAGGATGGTGGTCTATAGCTTTACTTCCCGTTCCCTTGTTCATCAAGATTCTGCAGGAACAAAAACATGCATTTGGGCAAGTTGCAGTATTATTCTTTCACAAATTTGGCATTTGAAATAATTATGATACAAGTTCTCTGTGTTGATTGTCTATAATTTGTGTGATTCCTAAACGAAAGCACTGAAGTGTACATGAATGAATGTTTGTCTTTGCGTTTTGTACAAGGTTATTGTTCATATGATTCATTGGATGTAATTACGTGTAACTCTCTGCTGCCATATTGTAAGAAAAGGTCATGCTATCTCATTCCTAAAAATAAAAAAAAAATCAATTAAAAAACGAAACAAAATAACCCCCCAAACAAAACAATAGCCAGAAGAACAAATAGAGTGACTTTAGACATTCCAATGAGAGTAGTTGTATGACCCTCTCACATCTCATGATTTAAATCCTTCTCCTGATGTGTGCACTATTTTGGCAAATAAAAAAATAAGTTGTGGAAGGGAAAAGCTTTGATTTTCGTTTTTTTGAAATGGAAGATCAGTGCAAAGAGGTGCTAGCACAAGTACATCAATGCGCAGGCATTACGATTTTGTGATGGGAAACACTGAGTGTATACTGGTGAAAGGGATTCAAGGCATTATCCAATACCTTTAAACTTTAAAAAACATAAAAGGAAAACCAATTGAAGGCATAAATATGTGCAGGAAATAACTTTTTGTTAGAGACAATTTGTGATTTGAAATCTCCCTCCCCCAATCCACCAATTAAAAAAAAAATGCAACAAGATTCAAACAGAAAAACAACAACATAACAAAAAAGTAACATTTAAGACCAAGAAACACAGAATTCTTTTATTGCTCTATTTCAACATATTTTTTGACATTGTAGCTTGAGTTAAACATTTTTTGTGTAGAAGTTTTTCTTTTCTCTCATGTGGCGGCATTGTCTTATATATTAAAACAAATATTGGCTGTGAAAAATGCATGTATAATTAATTAAAAGTAAAACTGTCTAAGCTGTCATACTAAATACTTATCAGTGTAAAGGAAAACTTTGTATTTTGTATAATTATGTCAATATGAATGTACATGTAAGTAACTACCCAATCTCTCTGAAATTTCATCATTTCAACTGTACCAATAGTGCTTAAACTTTCTCAATTTCTAACATTTTACATGTATATGTATTTTCATTTTTGCAGAAAATAAAAGGCAAATTTCTTTTTTATATAAAAATAATTTGTTTTGCCGTTTTGTCTTATCTAGAAGGAAAAAGCATCACAAAAAGAATTTATTCTGAAATTTAACTTTCTAAATAACATTTACTTCATGGCAGAATGTGGCTTCAAGTTTGAAGTATGTCAAAAGGTTTCATCCACAGATATTTAGCTTTTCGGGTTATCTTTTTTGTCCTCATCAAATATCCCCCCCCCACCCCCATTCAAGCTGAACAATATCTGAAAATCATTAAAAATGAATTCATATGTAAAAATTTTCAATGTTATAATTATTGTTCCTGCTTTATCAAAAAAAATTCAATGAAATAAATACTATTAGGTTGGAATCGCTTTAAAATGTCTTGTCAGACTGTTTTAGAGTATTATTGATTTTAGACACTCAATATCTTAATTATTAGTATTAAAGATTTCCTTTTTGCTGGTTGTTTGACTGATTTCAGAATTCACTCAGCACATTTAAAGAGATACCAATAAATATGCTAAAGGAAAGAAGAATATTACTCATTTAAAGAGATACCAATATGCTGCAGAAAAAAAAAGTATTACTTGTGGTTGTATTATAAACAATACTAAAGAATGGGAACTGGTATTGTTAATAATAATAAAGACGGGGCGACGGTATTAAGAAATAGGCTGTCATTGTATATCAAGAAATACAATAAATTTACGTGTTATTAAAAAAATATATATAAATAAACACAGAACAGAGAAATCTGCAACATTGATCCTAACTTGAGCGTTTCTGTGAATGTACGAACAAGGCATTACAAAGGCAGGCTTATCGAAGCATTATTGGATATTTTGTCCGTTATCGGAGGAATAGCCTATTGGCTATTTGTTCTATTTGTTCGGTTGACGGACAAGCTATTTATTCGATTACCAGACAAATACCACTTCCAATTTAAAAACAACGTGGTTAAATACAAATGTTAATTACCAAAATAGAATATGAAAACATTTTTCCTTCATTGGTTTCATCAGTTGGTCTACGTCAGTTTTAACAAAAGAATAACTTGACATCCTGATACACACTTAGATCTTCTTATGCGAGATAAAAATAGACAATAATATAAAATAATTATATAAAGAGAGTGAGAGCACCAAGGTAGAAATTTTCCTGTGTGGATACAGTTTCTTGAGGAACTCGGCCTTACAATACATATTTGACATAATCACATCAGTATAAATATGTACAAATAACGATAACAAGAGAAATAAGGGATGGGAACAGTGGGGAGAGGGGGGGGGGATACTTGACGTTGTATTAATTTAATCCATTTATTAAAAAAAAAAAAAAAAAAAAAAAAACGCTGGAAAAATGGTGGTGGTGGGAGGGAAATCAACACTGATCTGTACAAAGAATGATGAAAAGCAAACAATTATGTTCAAATAAAGATATAAGAGGAGAAAATTAATGATGGAGGTGATATCAAAGAACTACACATTTGTACAAGGTAGGACATAAAATGGGCAAAAAGAGTTTAAACCATAAAAAAATGTTTACAAAAAAAGGGGGGGGGGAGAGAGAAAGAGAGAGAGAGAGGGAGAGAGC
>RQTK01000302.1:338663-355014 GCA_003991915.1 Elysia chlorotica
GTACCCATTAATTTAGCCACAGCGTTGTATCTGAAGGCTGAGGCCTGAGCTGGGAATAAGAGTGGCATGCCATGAAGATATGCACTGATATTAAACGGGTGTCTCCGCATTCACAAAAATGAGCGCTGTTGAAATCAATTTGTACATGATTGTGTGTATTTAGTAAGCAATGTTCTGTTCTAAGTCGAAAAGTTGTGGTTTAATGATATCATGGGAGATAATGTATTGTGTCTTTTGAATACCCTTGGTTTGCCTTGATTTTCCAGATATTATTTAGTTTATTCTCAATATTAAGTGTTTTTAGTTTTTTTTTTAAATGTTATTTTTTGCCGATGGTTGAACTTTTGAAGAGACTTCTTTTGCAAGCCTGTCAGCTGACTTAATTTCCTGCAGGTCACGATGACCTGGAATCCACTGCATGGCTACGAAATTTTGTCCTTGCAAACAAGTCTAAATTCTATAGGATTGTTTCTGTCATGTTGTCTTTAGCTCCAGACTGAATAGACTGGAGGGCTTCTCGGCAATCACTTAAAACAATAATCTCTTTATCGATAGTATTATCATTAATCTATAAGAAGTGTTTGTAACTGAATCGATGTATTATTCGTACAAATAGTCTTGATATCTGCTTACTGGATATTATTGCAAATTATCGTTTCAACTGCATTTTAGTACAGCGCCTTAATTTTTTAAATGATAGAAGCTAATTATAATGTCGAGAAGCGTTCTCAACTGTTTCCGGGTTGGAGCCCTGACAATCGCGCTCCCTACTGGTTGGGTCGCTGTCAGTTTAATGTGACCGGCTGAGACTGGAGTTATGGTATCCCCGCCCTGTCTCGTGTGTGGCAGCACATAAAATTGTCAGACGTCAGTCTTGGGGCCCGTCCACAATATAGCCTATATAGTGCTGATGTTGGACGTTAACCACAACAACAACAACAACAACAACAACAACAACAACAACAACAACAACAACAACAACAACAACAACAACAACAACAACTCAACTGTTTGCGGTGGAAGCTATTGAGTTTCTATTCATCTTCTCTTGTTAAAAGTCGTATCCCACAGTGATAAGGCGGTATTGATTTCCGAAGCGCCCTGTAAAGATGTCAACATGTTGGTTGCTTGACTTTGCCTCATAAATATCCACATTAGAGAGAGAGAGAGAGAGAGAGAGAGAGAGAGAGAGAGAGAGAGAGAGAGAGAGAGTGTGTGTGGCTACGTTGGACAGCTGGTTTCGACAAGATAAAATCGGTAGTAAAACCATCCCCCAGCTTTTTTCAGAAGGTGGACAGAAGAAAACAATCGCCTTTTTCATTCCGACGCACATAATCCAAAATTCGTATTGTGAAATCAGCCCCATTATTTGTCACCACTGTTTGTACTTCGACCACCCTCCTTTAGTATCTTTCATCCTCCCATCTGCTTCGCTCCAAACGGTCAACGTTCTAGTTCGTCACATTATCAATGCTTTTCAAAGAGCGAAGAAGACAATCTGCGCATCTTAAGGTTTAGAGTTATCCATCTTATTCACCTTTCTTACTAGAATTAAATCAGAATGAAACACAGAAAATACGTTTTGATCATCCTATCAGAATTTTAATTAAAAAAAAACAAAACAACAATAAAAACAACAACAACAACAACAACAACAACAACAACAACAACAACAACAACAACAACAACAACAACAACAACAACAACAACAACAACAACAACAACAACAACAACAACAACAACAAAAGCTATAATGAAATCAATTCTACCTAGATAAAATCGGTAGTAAAACTATCCGACAGTTTCTTCAGAGGGTGGAAAGAAGAAAACTATCGCCTTTTTCATTCTGACGCACAAAATCCAAAATCCGTATTGTGAAATCCTTCATTATTTGTCACCACTGTTTGTACTTCGATCACCCTTCTTTAGTATCTTTCATCCTCCCATGTGCCTCGATCCAAACGGTCAACGTTCTAGTTTGTACCATTATCAAGGCTTTTCAAAGAAGAGACTTAGTGAATAAGACATTCTGTACATCTTAAGGTTTAAAGTAGTCCATACTATTCACCTTTCTCATTAGAATGAAACACAGAAAATACGTTTCGATCAACTCATCAACATTTCGAATTAAACAACTATATTTTGAAATCAATTCTACCTAGATTGATAAGTACAAAAAGACACCATAATCACCAAAATTCACCACCTAAGGCCTAGATCAAGTTAAGACACCACAAAGCATTGTCTACCAAACAATATTTTGTTCATTTTAAATACCTCGAGAACATAAGGATCGCCCAATTAGCTTAGAATATCCATAGATGCAGTTTTATTCAAATGTTGCTTCGAGTTCATTTGGTTGCTTAACGTACCAAGTCAGCACTATATATGGTATATTGTGGACGGACCCCAAGATTGACGTCTAACAATTTCATTTGCTATCCCACACGAGACAGGGTGGGGAGACCTGGACTTCTATATCAGCCGGTCAAATAAAACTTAACCAGTAGGGGACGAAAACGGACAAATAAATTGTTGACCGTCGTGGGTTTGGAACCGTAGACTTCCAGATCAGGTGATCAACGCTCTATCATTTGACCCATTCCCCTCTTTTACAAAAGTAGTAGCCGTTTATAAAAAAAAATTAAACAAACATCAAACAAACCTGGACACATCGACAATCTATATTTTGTCACTTTTTAGCGACACTTACACTAAAAAAATTACAACTTTGTTACTTGGGACTTGAGAGTGGGTGCTTGAGAATTCGGTTTATTTACATATTATTTGGGTTTTACCCCCCCCCCCCCCCTCCTTTTTCCATTCTCCTTCCCTCTTCCCTTTCCTCTTTTTTTATCTTCTAAGTCTCATTAGACTGTAATTATAATTATTTTGTAAACGCCTGACCTACTGTTGCTGTGTAGGATTATAAAAAAAAAGTTTAGACGGTGGTGTTTAGTTTAACACAGCCAGCCTTTTTTTCCTCAACCTTTGTCTCAGTGCCAGGATCTCGCTATAGATATGAACTATAATAATAAACCTACAAATAATTATATTAAGATTACTATCACACTTACACATGGGGGGCGCAGTGGTCTAGCGGTAGATCATAGGCTTTTGACACAAAAGGTACCGAGTTCGAATCCTGGCGATTTCGCTCCCTACTTGTTGTGGGATCGGTGTAAGTTTAATGTGACCAGCTGAGACAGGAGTCATGGTATCCCCGCCCTGTCTCGTGTGTGGCAGCACATAAAATTGTCAGACGTCAGTCTTGGGGCCGTCCACAATATAGCCTATATAGTGCTGATGTTGGACGTTAAACCAACTCAACAACGAGTCATTTTCAGGACTTCGCTATAGAACTGAACTATAATAATAGGCCTACAAATAATTATATTAAGATTACTATCACACTTACACACGCTATTTATTATGGACATATTACGGACATTAACCTAGACCTCCTAAAGTACATGAGTCACCCAATAATTGACTTATATAAACACATTTCTGTATATGAAGGGCAACAGTGGTCTATTTCCACTAGATTGTGGGGGCCGCCGTGGCCATGAGGTAGAACGTCGGCTTTCGACGCAAAAGGTCCGTGGTTCGAGCCCTGGCGATTTCGCTCCCTACTGGTTGGGTCGGTGTCAGTTTAATGTGACCGGCTGAGACAGGAGTCATGGTATCCCCGCCCTGTCTCGTGTGTGGCAGCACATAAAATTGTCAGACGTCAGTCTTGGGGCCCGTCCACAATATAGCCTATATAGTGCTAATGTTGGACGTTAAACCAACTCAACTCAACAACGAGTCAGTGTTAGAACTCTCGCTGTAGAACTGAACTATAATAATAGGCCTACAAATAATTATATTAAGATTACTATCTCACTTACACGCGCTATTTATTATGAATCCATTACGGACATTAACGTAGTCCTCCTAAAGTACCAGAGTCACCCAATAATTGACTTATGTGAACACATTATTTTTCTGTATATGAAGGGCAACAGTGGCCTATTTCCACTAGATTTTTGGGGCCCCCGTGGCCATGAGGTAGAACATCGGCTTCCGACGCAAAAGGTCCGTGGTTCGAATCTTGGCTGTTGCGTTCCCTACTGGTTGGGTCGGTGTCAGCTTAATGTGACCGCCTAAGATAGGAGTCACGGTATCCCCGCCCTGTCTCGTGTGTAGCAGCACATAAAATTGTCAGACGTCAGTCTTGGAGCCCGTCCACAATATAGCCTACATAGTGCTGATGTCGGACGTTAAACCAATACAACTGAACAAAGAGTCAGTGTTAGAACCTCGCTATAGAACTGAACTATAATAATAGGCCTACAAATAATAATGTTAAGATTACTATCACACTTACTATTTATTATTGACCTATTACGGACATTAACCGAGACCTGCTAAAGTACATGAGACACCCAATAATTGACTTATGCAAACACATTTCTGTATATGAAGAGCAACAGTGGTCTCTTTCGACTAGATTGTGGGGGCCGCCATAGCCATGAGGTAGAACGTCGGCTTTCGACGCAAAATGTCCGTGGTTCAATCCCTGGCGATTTCGCTCCCTACTGGTTGGGTCGGTGTCAGTTTAATGTGACCGACTGAGACAGGAGTGATGGTATCCCCGCCCTGTCTCGTGTGTGGCAGCACCTACAATTGTCAGATAACAGTCTTGGGGCCCGTCCATAATATAGCCTATTTAGTGCTAATGTTGGACGTTAAACCAACTCAACTCAACGAGTCAGTGTCAGAAATTCGCTGTGGAACTGAACTATAATAATAATAGGCCTACAAATAATTATATTAAGATTACTATCACACTTACACACGCTATTTATTATGAATCCATTTCGGATATAACGTAGTCCTCCTAAAGTACCAGAGTCACCCAATAATTGACTTATGTGAAAATATTTCTATATATGAAGGGCAACAGTGGTCTATTTCCACTAGGTTGTGGGGGCCGACGTGGCCATGGGGTAGAACGTCGGCTTTCGACGCAAAAGGTTCGTGGTTCAATCCCTGGCGATTTCGCTCCCTACTGATTGGGTCGGTATCAGTTTAATGTGACCGGCTGACACAGGAATCACGGTATCCCCGCCTTGTCTCATGTGTTGCAGCACATACAATTGTCAGACGGCAGTACTGGGGTCCGTACACAATATAGCCTATATAGAGCTCATGTTGGACGTTAAATCAACTCAACTCAACTCATCGAGTGAATGTCAGGACCTCGCTGTAGAAATGTACTACAATAGCCTAATAGGCATACAAATAATAATTATGTTAAGATGACTATCTCACTTACACGCGCTATTTATTATGAATCCATTGCGGACATTAACGTAGTCCTCCATAAGTACCCAGGTCACCCAATAATTGACTTATGTGAACACATTATTTTTCTGTATAACAAGGGCAACAGTGGCCTACTTGATTTAGATTGCTTTCAGAGTTAGTACAGAATGATACTTGGAGAGTATTTTTTGTTCGCTCTATTAACAAGGCAAGAATGTTAAAGTCCAACTGTTCCAACTGTGTCAACTTGTTTTAATCATATAGTTCACTTTGGTTTTAAATGCAAAAATGTTACTTGCTAAATATGCTTGTTATTTCAAGGGAGAAAAAAACAACCTTGTTATGAACCTCATTTGGGCTTACACACTTGTTTAGTATGTTCAAAGTTTGTCTAAGACGAAACACTGTAAAGAGTCTACACCTGTTTCAAGGCTTGATAAAATCTTAACACCACAGGATACAAGGAGCGTTTTTGTCTTCGCTCCAATTGTATCCAATAAGTCACCGAGATTTGCAAGTGTCCTGTTACAGGCGAACATTTTGAACAGAAAATCATTTTTCTGTCTATTCTGCAGTGAGGCACCCAGAAACCTGTGAAGAGAAGCCGTACAGATTTCTAGATCTTGCTGAAAAGGTAGGTAATATATATGTACAGTGTATTATTTTAGGCCTGTGTTGTTTTTCTAGCGCTAAACGCTCTTGTGCAGTCACCCGTAACATATCCCTATCTCTCTCGCTTTCTCTCTGTGTGTGTCTCTCTCTCTGTCTCTCTCTCTCTTTCTCTCTCTCTCTCATTTTACCTCTCTCTGTCTCTAGCTCTTTCTCTTTCTCTCTCTTTCCCCTTTCTCTGTTTTTCTGTGTGTCTGCCTTTCTACCTGCCTCTGTCTCTCCCTCTCTTTCTTTCTCTCTCTCTCTCTCTCTCTCTCTCTCTCTGTCTGTCTTTCGCTCTCTCTCTTATCTCTCTCCTCTCTCTTTTCTCTTTTCTCTCTTTCCTCTTTGTCTCTCTTTCTGTGTTTCTGTGTATCTGCCTTTCTACCTGCCTCTCTCTCTCCCCTCCTCTCTCTCTATCTTTCTCTCTCTCCCCCCTCCTCTCTCTCTCTCAAAACATTTCTGTAGGAATACAAGTTTCTTATAAAAGATAATTATATGTTTTACCATGTAATTGAAACATGGTCTCGGATTTATAACTAATACCGCGTTCTATGGGCTATGTATCTCTCTCTCTTCCTCTTTTCTCCCCCCCCCTCCCCCCATTCTCCCACCCCACATCACGTTATGAACCGCAAACCAATACCTTATTGCTCTGCTAAAATAAAGTCGATCGTTAAGTTATTGGTCGACTGCAGTTGGGGCAGATCTATACTGTTGCTTTTGAGGTGTGATTTACCTTAGCTAGTTCTTTACACAAACGCCGCTACCTGTTGGTAAGGTAGGGAGTAACTTGCATTCTCTCAGTCAAATCGGGTAAGTACAGTGTTAAAATAAAGCTACTTGTGTTGGATTATCTACTAATCATTCATTAAGCAATATTTGGAGACTATCATTTGTTAAGCTAGATGTGGAGATCATCATTCATTAGGCTAGTTGTGAAGACTATCATTCATTTAGCTAGATGTGGAGACTATCATTAACTATATACGAACACTATCAGTCATTAAGCTAGATACGTACACTATAATACACTTAGCAGTAAGCTAAATGGAGAGACTATAATACATTTTGCTAGATTTGGAGACTACCATTCATTTAGCTAGATACGAACAGTATCATTCATTAAGCATATGGCTAGATGTGTAGACTATTATTTTTGTAGCTAGATGTGGACACTATCATTCATTAAGCTAGATAGGAACACTATCATTCATTAAGCTAGATGTGGAGACCATTTATTAAGCTACATGTGGAGACTATCATTCATTTAGCTAGATGTGGAAACTATCATTCATTAAGGTAGATGTGGAAACTATCATTCATTAAGGTAGATAGGAACACTATCATTCATTAAGGTAGAAAGGAACACTATCATTCATTAAGATATATGTGGAGACTATCGTTCATTAAGCTAGATGTGGAGACTATCGTTCATTAAGCTATATGTGGAGACAATCATTCATTAAGGTAGATAGGAACACTATCATTCATTAAGCTATATGTGGAGACTATCATTCACTTATCTAGATGTGGAAACTATCATTCATTAAGCGAGATGTGGAGACTATCATTCATTAAGGTAGATAGGAACACTATCATTCATTAAGCAAATGGCTAGATGTGGAGACTATCATCCATTAACCTAGATGTGGAAACTATAATTCATTAAGCTAGATGTGGGATCTGAAAAAAACTTTTAAATGGTTTGTGTAGGGGCCTACTAACAGTTGATATAAATCTCTGCATATTCGTAAGAAAATGAAAACCTCTTCAGTGTGTAAATGGCTAGACGCTACGCATCTTTTCGGAAGTGTTTTCTCTAGTTATGTTTAAAGAAGGCCCTACATTATAATTACCGCCAAAGTCTAGATTTGGTAAGATTCCTTAACGGGTACCTAGGTTGTCAAAAGTTTTTCATAATTATTCATACGAAAACAAAAGCATCCTTATGACGTTTTGCAGAAGCACAAAGACGATAAAAAATCATCCCAAAATGTACACGTTCAAGACAAAACAACCTTTCCCTTTCCATGACAACAAGCTTAAAACGCGTTCACGTTTGATATTTTCCCTAATCTATACTAAAAAGCTCGACGCGCATGAGAAAAATATCTATCCTATTCTTGTTACATCAAAATAATTACAATACTTAAGTTTCCCGAAACTCGCCGCCATATTGCACTAGACAAGCACGCTTTGCAAAGAAAATAGACACTCTTTGTACACTTCCGAAGAGTTGTTTGTGCTTTTGCAAAACTTAATACCCTGTGATCCATAGTGTGTAAAAATGCGTATTATCTACACAGCCTACCTTTTCGGAAGTTTTTCCTAGGTTTATTTTTCGATTTTTTGTTAGGATTTCGCAAACAACACATTGTAAATAATTCAGAGCAAGCAAACACGATTTTTTAACTCCACAAGACTGAACTATTTTACAGTTGCCAACTTGACACCAGAAATTCATTTTCTTACTCTTTTTTGTCTTAACTTGTATACTCTTGTTGGTGGTTGCCAACCTGCCACCATAAAATTATTTTCATACTCTTTTTTTGTTGTTGTCTTAACTTGTATACTCTTGTTGGTGGTTGCCAACCTGACAACAGAAATATATTTTCATACTCTTTTTTGTTGTTGTCTTAACTTGTGTACTCTTGTTGGTGGTTGCCAACCTGCCACCATAAAATTATTTTCATACTCTTTTTTTTTGTTGTTGTCTTAACTTGTATACTATGGTGGTTGCCAACCTGACAACAGAAATATATTTTCATACTCTTTTTTGTCTTAACATGTATTCTCTCGGTGGTGGTACCAAGCTTACAGCACTGGAGGAAAAATGTTTATATTAAATTGAACTTACACCTGAAACGCAAACGTGACTTTACTCTGTTTTGAGTCGAAATGAGTTGATTTAACTTCTAACATCAGCATTATATAAGCTATATTGTGGATGGGCCCCAAGATCTACGTCTGCCAGTTTTATGTGTTGCCACACACAAGACAGGGCGGGGATACCATGACTCCTGTCTCAGCCCATCACCTTAAACTGACACCGACCCAACCAGTAGCGAATGCAATCGCCAGGACTTGAACCCGGACCTTTTGCGTTTGGAAGCCGATGTTCTACCCCAGGCGTATACATTAGGCGCCCCCCTGCCAACCTGGCACCAGAAATTCTTTTTCATACTCTTTTTTTTTGTCTTAACGTGTATACTCTCGTTGTAAGCTTTATGTTTATCAATCTTACAACACTATAGGAATATTTTATATTAAATTGAACATATGCCTTTAACGCAAACGTGACTTTACTCTGTTTTGAGTCGAGTTGAGTTGATTTAACGTCCAACAACAGCACTATATATGCTATATTGTGGACGGGCCCCAAGACTGACATCTGACAATTTTATGGGCTGCCACACACGAGAGAGGGCGAGGATACCATGAATCCTGTCTCAACCGATCACATTAAACTGACACCGACCCAACCAATAGGGAGCACAATCGCCAGGGCTCAAACCCAGACCTTTCGCACCGGAAGCCGATGTTCTACCCCAGGACCACTGCGCCCCCTGCCAACCTGACACCAGAAATTCTTTGTCATACTCCTTTTTTGTCTTAACGTGTATACTCTCGTTGTAAGCTTTATGTTTACCAAGCTTACAACTCTGGAGGAAAATTTTATATTAAATTGAACTTACACCCTAAACGCAAACGTGACTTTACTCTGTTTTGAGTCGAGTTGAGTTGATTTAACTTCTAACATCAGCACTATATAAGCTATGTTGTGTACGGGCTCCAAGACTGACTTCTGACAATTTTATGTGCTGCCACAAATGAGGCAGGGTGAGGATACCATGACCCCTGTCTCAGCCGTTCACGTTAAACTGACATCGACCCAACCAGTAGGGAGTGCAATCGCCAGGGTTCGAACCCGGACCTTTTGCGTTTGGAACCCGATGTTCTACCCCAGGGCCACCGCGCTCCCTGCCAACCTGGCACCAGAAATTCTTTTTCATACTCTTTTTTTGTCTTAACGTGTATACACTCGTTGTAAGCTTTATGTTTACCAATCTTACAACTCTAGAGGAGAAATTCTATATTAAATTGAACTTATGCCTTAAACGCAAACGTGACTTTACTCTGTTTTGAGTCGAGTTGAGTTGATTTAACGTCCAACATCAGCACTATATAGGCTATATTGTGGATGGGCCCCAAGACCTACGTCTGCCAATTTTATGTGTTGCCACACACGAGACTGTAGGGAGTGCAATCGCCAGACTCAAACCCAGACCTTTTGCACCGGAAGCCGATGTTCTACCTCAGGACCACGCCCCCCCCCACCCCCTTACCAAGCTTACAACACTGGAGGAAAAATTTTATATTAAATTGAAATTACACCTTAAAAGCAAACGTGATCTTACTCACTAAAAGTGCATGTAACACAGCACCTTCTCAGACTGATTTAATCTGAAGGCTATTTCATTTTCATCACTTCTTCAAGATCTAAATCATATCAGATTGTTTCATCGGCTATCCATCGATCCGTTAGTTCTCACTAATGAAAATATGATATCTTTGTCCGTTTCAAGAAAATTAAAATCATTATATTCAATTTAGGCAATTTCATTAAACTTTGTGTTATGATGAATAAGACCAACGATGAAAACGATGAAACTTTTGATTTTGTGTCTCAGTGCCATAAAATGCGTGAATCTCACATTTTCCATCAACATTTTTTTCAAGATAATCTTGCGAAATTCAGGCAGAATTTCATTGAGAAAATTAATTTTGTAAATTGCACGGCCGTAGTATTATTCTTAATGAAAAATGGGATATTGCGAAAATACAAAAACTCTCGCCTAAAAGTAGAACTGATCTTAGGATACCATAAGAAACTGTTTTCCTCTAGACATTACGAAGATGGATTTTTAAGCTTACTGTTAAACAAGCTTGTGATATGAGTATCGTTATGTACTGTTCTTTTTCTTGACATGGGGGGCGCGGTGGCCTTGGGGTAGAACATCGGCTTCCGACGCAAAAGGTTCGGGTTTAAGTCCTGCTGATTTAGCTCCCTACTGGTTGGGTCGGTGTCAGTGTAATGTGACCCGCTGAGACAGGAGTCATGGCATCCCCGCCCTGTCTCGTGTGTGACAGCAAATAAAATTTTAAGGCGTCAATCTTGTCATGCGTCCACAATATAGCCTATGTAGTGCTGATGTTGGACGTTAAACCAACTCAACTCAACTCAACTCTTCTTGACATTTTGTCAACAAAAGAGCTGAAGAACTAAAGATTTACCATGGATATTTTTGTCCATGTCTTTTTTTTAAATCAACTAAGCTTCTTTAGCTCTATGTTAGTCCTACTTATACAATCATAATCTTAGTAATATTTCTCGTTCAATTTTGTGAGGCGCTGCCTATCGCTATTAATTTCCGCTTCATTAAGGTCTCCCTATTTGTTCTACATTATACACAACAAAAAGTCCTATGTTCGTAATCACAACTTCTTAGTAACTTACACCTCGTCGTAAGCTTTGTTGTTCCTACACCTTAAGACTAGTCGTAAACTTGAGATAACGTTGTAGTTACACCCCTTTGCCTCTAAAGCTTTCTGCGCTCTATTTTTTCCGCTGCTCTGATTCGCTGTACAATGTAGACAATAATTATATAGCTACCTTCAAATCAATATGAGGCCCTGTGAATGGGATTGGGGAAGACAATGATGACTGTGTTAGGCGGATTGGGGGGGGGGGGGTATCAATAGGGCTAGATTTATAAGGATTGTAATATTAATATTGGTTAAGACTTTTATCCTCTTCGCCTCCTTTACACTAACATATCCATCTTTTTCTGTTAATCATTATTGTCTTTCTAGCGTTATATCTGCCTTTCTAGCGCGCTGTGTTTGTAGTGTCTGTTTTAGACGTTCTGTCTGTCTGTCTGTCTGCCTGTCTGTCTGTCTGTATGTATGCCTCTTTCTCTGGGGCGCGAAAGCCCTGCGGTAGAACATCGGCTTCTGACGCAAAAGGTCCATGGTTCGAGCACTTGCGATTTATTATTATAAGTATCTATGGTAAGAGTTGTTGTTGTTGTTGTTGTTGTTGTTGTTGAGTTGGTTTAACGTCCAACATCAGCACTGTATATGCTATATAGTGGACGGGCCCCAAGACTAACGTCTGACAATTATATGTGCTGCCACACACGAGACAGGGCGGGGATATCATGACTCCTGTCTCAGCCATAGTACAGCACGTCCTCAAAATAGCCTATATAACGCTGACCTTAGATGTTAAACCAACTTAACTCAAATATATTTCTCTCTCTCCCTCTCTCTCTCTCTATCTCTCTCTCTCATCTTTTCTCTTTTCTCTTTCCCTCTCCCCCACGATTGGTCTAAAATTAATTTGTCCAATTTAATTTCCTACTGGTTGAATCGGTATCAGTGCAATGTGAGTGCCCGAGACATGTTCCGTGTGTGGCAGAACATAAAAATGTCAGACGACATTTTTGGGGCCCGTCCACAATTTAACTTACATATGCTGACGTTTAATGATTTAAACAACCAACTCGACTAAACACAATTCGTTCTCTGTCTCTGTCTCTGTCTCTGTGTCTGTCTCTGTCTTTGTCTGTCCGTCTGTCTGTCCGTCTGTCTGTCTGTCTGTCTGTCTGTCTGTTTCCCTCTCTGTCTCCTTCCCTCCATCCCTCTCTCTCTCTCTCTCTCTCTCTCTCTCTTTCCTGCCTCAATTCCTTCTATTTTTTCGTACTCTCCTACTACCAACCACTTCTTCTCTCACGATAGGATACTTATAATCATTGTTTTCTTTGAAATCGCAAAACAATCAAACCTCCGACTGACAACAGTTAAAACCAGCGCGTTATGTACAATAAATAAAAATAGAATTCATCAAACAATTTATAGCTTTTGAATTAAGTCTAAATTGCTTGAACTGTTCATAATAATTGCTAAAGAATAAAAAAATGTCTACCAATGTACAATTTAAAATTGCTCCTCATTGATTTTTTATTTTAGTTTCTTTATTCGTTGAAGATCGTCCGTAGGTACGCAAACAGAGAGGAGAAAACTAAATTCGGAACCCAATAAACCGATTATTTTTTTCGCTTCATCCTAAATTTCAGCCTCGTTCTGACTGCGCAAATAAATACAAGAGGGTTTCATCCAGAAACCTTCAGTGCAACGGGGCGCGGTGGCCCTGGGACAGAACATCCGCTTCCGACGCAAAAGGTCCGGTTGGGTTTGAGTCCTGGCGATTGCGCTCCCTGCTTGTGGGGTCGGTGTCAGTTTAATGTGACCAGCTGAGACATGGTATCCCCTGTCTTGTGTGTCGCAGAACATAAAAGTGTCAGACGTCAGTCTTGAGGTCCGTCCACAATATAGTCTATATAGTGCTGATGTTGGACGTAAAACCAAGTCAACAACAACAATAACACCTTTCTTATCATCCTAATTTTCAGCCTTGTTCTGACCGCGCAAATAAATGCAAGAGGGTTTCATAAAGAACCCCCAGTTTAGCCACAGCCCCACCCCAACCACTAGCGGCAAACTGGTTCTGGCCAATATCAGCACTATATAAGCTATATTGTGGGCGGGCCTCAAGACTAACGTCTAACAATTTTATGTGCTGCCACGCACGAGACAGGGCGGGGATACCATGACTCCTGTCTCAGCCTTAGTACTCACGTTGGACGTTAACAACCAACTCACCCCATAAATAAAAAAAGACCACTCCCTCCCCACTAAAACAAAAACAACAACAACAACAACAACAACAACGACAACAAAGACAACAACAAGAACAACAACAAAAACAACAACAGCAACAACAACAAAAAACAACAAAAAACAACAATACCAAAAAGAAAAAAAAAGAAGAAAAAACATTTTAGAGACCCCGTTTACCCCATTTACTTTTCTAACTAATATAGTAAAACGACTGTTAGTAACTCCAGGCTATACAACCGGTGCCAGATTTAGGTTGCAGCGGTTCCTGGGCCCAGCTCAAGTGTATGTGACAGTGGTTGGGAAGGGGGGGGGGTGTGTCTTGTTGAGTTGGTTAAACATCCAACATCAGCACTATATAGGCCATATTGTGGACGGGCCCCAAGACTGACGTCTCACAATTTGATGTACTGCCACACACGAGACAGGGCGGGGATACCATGACCCCTGTCTCAGCCGGTCACATGTAATTGACACCTACCCAACCAGTAGAATGCGAAATCTCCAGGGCTCGAACCTGGACCTTTTGCTTCGGAAGCCGATGCTTTAACCCAGGACCACCGCGCTCCCTAGGGAGAGGGGCTCACTCCCTTACGATTTTCTTAGCTTTTTAAAGGAGGATCGCTTCTCGGGGGTGGTGGTGTTGGGGGGCTTTTGGAGTTTTAAATCCGGCACTACATACAACCACACAACCACACAACTCTTCAACATTATTTTTTTCTACGATTCTATGAAAAGCTATTCATTTCTAAGTTATTAACCCACCTCTAAATCTCACTCCCAATCCGTTATCAATATCATATTACATGAGTCGAGTATGTATAATTTTTTATACATTATTAGAGCTAATCTTTCCAGAGGTGTGTCTGATTTCAAGGTGACTGCCTTTCAAACTAGTATGACCAAGGATAAATCTTCAAATAGGAAGTTTTCATTAAGGCAGATAGCTATGATCATAAACAATCGTGCCTTATTGTCATGCCCCTAGGTTGATAGATCGAAATTTAATGAGTGTAATGTGATATGAAGTTTTGAGAATCTCGCAAACAAAAGAAAGACCAAGAAAAAACAACAAATAACAAGAAATCTTACAAAAACAAAAACAAAGTAGCTTAGATCGAAATTTAATGAGTATGACCTCGAGTAATGAATATTTGATATGACGTTTTTAGAATCTCGCACACTAAAGAAAAATCAAGAGAAAACAACAAATAACAAGAAATGTTATAAAAACAAAAAAGTAGCTTAAATCGAAATTTAATGAGTCTAAATTGATATGAGGTTTTGAAAATCTCGCACACAAAAGGAAAAACCAAGAGAAAACAACAAACAAAAAGAAATCTTACAAAAACAAGAAACAAAGTAGCTTAGATCGAAATTTAATGAGTATGACCTCGAGTAAAGAATATTTGATATGAGGTTTTTAGAATCTCGCACACTAAAGAAAAATCAAGAGAAAACAACAAAATTATAACAAGAAATGTTATAAAAACAAAAAAAAGTAGCTTAAATCGAAATTTAACGAGTCTAAATTGATATGAGGTTTTGAGGATCTCGCACACAAAGAAACACCAAGAAATAACAAACAAACAAAACCTTACAAAAACAAGAAACAAAGTGGCTTATAGGAAGATGTTCTTTAAAACACGATCATTATGTTATTACTTGAGTGTATATAATTTTTTAACATAATAAGATCCAGGCTTTGAAGATTTGTGCCGTATTCCAAGGTGAGTGCGTTTGAAGTCATTTCTAGCCACGCAAATGACTCTAACCTCTTAAAATAGAATTAAACTGCTTTTCAGTATGACAAATGCAATCATTATGAATAACATTGTTTTTTATCCATACGCCCCGGCTGAAATATCAAATCAATGTAAAATATTATGAGATTTTGAGAATTGAATCATGTCACAAACAAAAATATAAAACAACAACAAAATGGAAACGCCAGAAAAACAGGAAAAAAAAGACAAAGAATGCGTTTCATAAAATATTCCCATTATCATAATATTGTTACATAGATGTGTATAATATTGTTACACATTACAAGATCTAAGTTTTCAAAAAATGCAAAACGTAGCTTTTTAATGGCACAGACAAAAACAAAAACAAAAACAAACACAGATTCAACAAAATAGGAAACTGTACACCAACAAAAAAGACACAAAAATAGATTATAAAACATGGCATAGAAAAATCGCTGTTAAGATAATAGTTCTCTATTATTCGTTTATTATTCATGACATTCTATAGCATTAGAGCACGAAAAACTTGTGCCAGTTGTACACTAAGACAATAACATATTATATAATAATAGGCGAAGAAATAAGATAGACATGCAAACTTTTGTTCGTTCTCTAATTCTTCCATGATAAATCATAAGCCGTAGCGACTTGCGAGGGTAATGCTATTTATTCAGCTAACAAGCACCTTGATTTAGATCTAGCCATTGAATTTCTCTTGTTTTTCCCTCTTCCATAATGCTAAAGTATATAAAAAGCAACCATTTATGTACATTTACATTTTCCCCCATCAGTATATTGCTAAACTAATATAATTATAAAACATTTACTACTCTCTCTCTCTCTCTCTCTCTCTCTCTCTCTCTCTGTCTCTCTCTCTATTTCTCTTTCTCTCTCTCTCT
>RQTK01000302.1:359145-370726 GCA_003991915.1 Elysia chlorotica
CACTGATGCGGCTTGTGCGGAGTTCCCACTTTTTTATCCTCTTTTTTCTCTGCCTGTCTGTCTTTTTGTCTTTCTTACTCTCTCGCACTCTCTCATTCTTTCATTCACCAATATTTACACCCACACTATCTTCCCCTCTCTTTCTATCCTTCTCTCTCTCTATCTATCTACCGTTCTCTCTTGTTAAAGGCAAGGGCTTATATATAGAAAACAAAAAACAAACAACAAAGCCAATCTAAAATAATTATATGATCTTCAGAAAAGGCATGCTGTCGCTACACAAAACAAAAGCGTCGATAACAACCGCAGTCCACAAACTCATTCTCTTTGGAATTTCCCGACATTTTTTGGTTACAAACCTAGATCTAGTTACAGATAAATAACTCTTTTTTTTTCTAAAAATAGCACCACTGTGGCAGTCTGGGGACCATTATTTGTAATAGTTTATCACAATGATCTTTGAAAGGTCTTACCAAAAGACATCAGTTTAGTTAAATTTAAAATACTATGACGATAAGACACTTTTGGAGGAAGGGGTGGGAAGTGATAGAGAGAGAGGCAGAGAAATAGAACGAGAAAAAGAGAAGCAGGGAGAGTAGAGAGATACAGAAAGAGAGAGACAGAGAGAGAGACGGAGAGAGAGAGAGAAAGAGAAAGAGGACATAATGTATACCACACATTCTCTATTTTATAATTTTAATGGCCGCGAGAGAGAGCAGAATGAGTGAATCAAAGAAAAGGAGGTATATTTAAAGAGAGGGAACGAAAAAGAGAAAGAGAGAGAACAAAAGTGAAAGAAGGAGAGAAAGAGAGAGAGATGGAGAGAGATCGATAGAGAGTGAGAGATAGAGAGAGACAGACAGACAGATGCACACACATAGACACACAGACACACAGACAGACAAACACACAAACACACAGACAGACACATAGACAGACAACCAGACAGACAGATAGACAAAAACGTGAAAGACTTGAATTGATTGTTCAATGTTCTAAGTCAGCAGAGACATGAAAGCTTAGAAAACAATATGTGTGTATTTTTGTGCACAAACAGATAAAATAGAATCATGATTTCACAAATCTGTGAACGCATTCATAAGTGTCACAAACTGAAAAGATTAATGTAGGTAGGTGACATTAAAAAGGTCTGAAGTTTAAGTTCTGTTGAAAAAAAAAGCAATCAGGAGTTTGGAATAATGTGGATTCATAGTTAGGTACTTTTCTTATAGTTTATGTTTCTTTTATCGTATAACCTTGATGACAATTTCCACAGCTATTATTATGGTGATTCTTCTATTCAGGTGGGATCTTTCTTTGCCGTCATCTCTTATTTTATTAAAATGCAGACTATATAACCTTTTTTTAAATTCAATTCAGGTAATTTTTTCCTAAAAGAGCTGAGTTTGAATACCTTGGCACCATAAAAAGTGCACTAGGATATTGTTGTTGTTGTTGTTGTTGTTGTTGTTGTTGTTGTTGTTGTTGTTGTTGTTTTTGTTTTTGTTTTTCTTGCTGTTGTTGAGTTGGTTTAACGTCCAACATCAGCACTATATAGGCTATATTGTGAACGGACCACAAGACTAACGTCTGACAATTGTATGTGCTACCACACACGAGACAAGGCGGGGATTACATGACTCCTGTCTCAGCCGGTCACATTAAACTGACACCGACCCAACCAGTAGAGAACGCAACAGCCAGGGCTAGGCCCCGGAACTTTTGCGTCGAAAGCCTATGTTCTACCTCAGAAACACCGCGCCCATTCGGCGTTGATCCTTTTTGCGTGGTGCCTGAATCAGTTACAAATTGTAAAACTTCAACTTAACACTGTGCCAGTTCTGATTATTCTTTAGTGAGAAAAGTTTAGACCTTTGACAAAATTAATTTAATACTCTCTAAGCACCTTGAGCAGACGGAGGTGGAAATTTTAAGCCCCGTGTCTGTTTATTATTTTTCCTTATTATATTTTCTACCCTATACGAAAAAAAAAATTTTCGTAAGAGAATGATGTTTGTCACCTTATCCAAAAGCTGTTTATCTTGTAGCTAGATAACGAGCATTCTCCCAAAATAATGTCGTTTGTTATTGTTGTTGTTGTTGTTGTTGTTTTTGTTGTTGTTGTTGTTGTTGTTTTTGTTGTTGCTGTTGTTTTTTTTGTTGTTGTTGTTTTTAGGGGGGGGGAGGAGGTACACTTAAGTAAACTCAGAGCATTGTTAATGGTTTTACTTCTTTGTTTACGGGCGAAATGATAATAGGGAAAGCAAATCGTGAATGTATATTATTCACGAGTGCAGGCCTATTATTTTGACAGAGGGCCATTTTTATAGTTCACATTATCGACAATTTTCTATTCCTTCGTGCAACGTCTACAAAAATATTATCGAATTTAGCATGACATCATTAAAGAGAGAGAGAGAGAGAGAGAGAGAGAGAGAGAGAGAGAGAGAGAATACCGTGACATCTAATTAGCACATTGGGAGACATTATATTCATACTCTCTCATTACACCCATTCCGTCCTTGCACGAGATTTGTGCATGCAAACACCACATCACAATAACTCATTAATCTTAGATTGTTAAGATGGAAGAGTGGTACAGGTAGAGGTTGAGTTGAGCTTGTTTAACGTCCAATATCAGGACTAAATAGGTTATGTTTTGCACACGATACTCTTTGTTTGTTGTTTTTGTTTTTGTATTTGTTGTGTTTTTCTTTCATTTTTTTTTTTTTTTGGGGGGGGGTCCTTAATGACGAACCTCAACAAATACGCTATCGTGGGTGGGTCCCCAAACGAACGTCGAACAATGTGACGTACTGCCACATATAGACAGTGCGAGGATAGACACCAGGGGTACAATGCACAAACAACAGGTAGTTTACATCTTGTCGCAACAGTATAAGAATAAGAAGGCTTACGACGAAACGTAAACTACGTCATGTTTGTGCATTCTACCCCAGAAATCTTCTCCTAGCTGGTCACTTCGTTATTTTTGCTGCAACCGGTCCAATCAGTGGACTCGAAGCAGGACCTCCAGAAAAGGAGGCGGACGCTCTACCAGTTAAAACATCCCACCTAACGATCCTTTCAGTAATCACACTATGGCCCAAACCATCAAAAATAGTAACCCTCAGATCTCTTTTAAAACTGTGTCTGCTCTTTAAAAACCCTCTATAAATCCATCCATGATTACCATGGTAGTCGAGCCACTTAAAAAAAACAACTTTGTAAATCAATCACACTGTTTTATATTGTTCTATACTGTAGGTCGATCAATAAATGAACCACCTAAATCATAATTAAAGAATGCTTCAAACAATTGACAAACAAAACACTACAACATTAATTAGCAAACTATCCACATAAAATTCAATATTCAACAATCAAAACATCTCAACTATTTTTTAATATACAATAACTTGGGCAAAACAAAAAAGCCTCTAGCATTTAATGAATTAAGTCTGTCCTAACTTGGTCAATATATTAAACCAGCAAGCTACCAAGCACTGAATTTATTAGTCAATCAATATTATTGGTGAACCAACCGATCAAAACCGTGCAACTTTTATGTTATTGTTGTTGTTGTTATTGATGTTGATGATGATGTTGTTTTGTTGTTGTTGTTGTTGTTGTTGCTGCTGTTCTTGTTCTTGTTGTTGTTGTTGTTATTGTTTTTGTTGTTGTTGTAATTGTTGTTGCAAATGCTGTTGTTGTTGTTGATGTTGTTGTTGTAGTAGTTGACGTTGATGTTGTTAAAGATATTGCTGTTCTTGTTGTTGTTTTTGTTGTAATTGTTGTTATTATTATCATCAATATCATTATCAATAATGAATATTGAACACCCAACCCTATAACGTCTCCGACCATCTGTATCTCCAGTCTGTGAGAGCTCCCCACACGAAGCTCTCCTTCAGGCGCTGAAGAGCGGCACCGTCTGCTGCCGAGCGCACTGGGTCATTGCCATGGCAACGCTGGAGAAGTACAACAGCGGAGAGGACATGATGACGGAACCCAACCAAGCCATGATAGATCGCATGCAGGAAGTCATGGCGCAAAAGGCTGAGGTGAGTTGAGTTGGTTTAACGTCCAACATCAGCACTGTATAGGCTATATTAAGGACGGACCCCAAGATTGGCGTCTGACAATTTTATGTGCTGCCACACACGAGCCCGGACGGGGATACCATGACTCCTGTCTCAGCCGGTCACATTATACTGACACCGACCCAACCAGTAGGGAGCGAAATCGTCAGGACTCGAACCCAGACCTTTTGCGTCGAAAGCCGATGTTCTACCCCAGGGTCACCACGCCCCCCAGCTGAGGTGAGATGGGGTCTGGGGCATCTTGTCGTAAGGTCGTAAGTACAAATCATTACGAATCGTCTCTAGATATACGAATAAGCGAGGTTGCGACGAGTTGTAAGCTACCGCGAGTTTGGACTTACGACACCTGTCTATTAATTTTGCGCACAAGGGTTTTGGTTAAAGTAAACTGACCATGAAACACGTACCGGTAGATTAAGAGTTCATGTTAGTCAGTCAGAGTTCCTTCTATCTCTAGAGGTTGGACCCGACCTTCAGCTGGAATTTTACACTCTCCCATCTGGTTTACCCTGACCTTGAACTAGATTTTGTCTCCCAGGAGCTGTTTGGGCTCTGCGACATCGATGAGGAAGGCTCAGCACTTTGGGTTACAGTACCTTTACTCTTACACATCTGGTTTACTCTGACTTCAACCTGGAATCTTTACACCGACTTCTTTGCATATTGTTTACCCTGACTTATGACCTTGACCTGAATTATCTCCCTAGAAGCTGTTCCGCCTGTGCGACATCGAGGAGAGAAGGTTTCATCACTCTGGTCTACAGAATCTTTACACCCACTTCCAAGCATATTATTTACCCCGACCTGTGACCTTGACTTTGGCGTAAATTATCTCCCTAGGAGCTGTTCCGGCTGTGCGACATCGAGGAGAAAGGTTTAATCACCACACCTACTTACACGTATATTTTGTTTACCCTGATCTGTGACCTTGACCTTGACCTAAGTTATCTCCTTAGGAGCTGTTCCGCTTGAGCGTCATCAAGGAGAAGGGCTCATCAGTCTGGTTTACTATGACTTCGACCTGGAATCTTAACACTCATTTCCATGCATAATATAGTTTGCAATGACTTATGACCTTGACCTGAATTATCTCCCTAGGAGTTGTTCCGCCTGTGCGAGATCTAGGAGAGAAGGTTTAATCACCACACCTACTTACACGTATATTTTGTTTACCCTGACCTGTGACCTTGACCTTGACCTAAACTATCTCTCTAAGAGCTGTTCAGGCTGTGCGACATTATGGAGAAGGGCTCATCATTCTGGTTAACTATGACTTCGACCTCGAATCTTTACACTCACATACATGTATATTGTTTTCCCTGACCCGTGACCTGACCTTGACCTTAATTACCTCCCTAGGAGGAGCTGTTCCGCCTGTGCGACATCGAGAAGAGAAGGTTTCATCACCACAACGATTTACATGTATATTGTTTGCCCTGACTTATGATCTTGACCTAAATTATTTCCCCAGGAGCTGTTCCGCCTGTGCGACATCGCAGAGAAGGGCTCAGCACTCTGGGTTACAGTACCTTTACCACCCACAAATTTGGTTTACTCAGACTTCGACCAGGAATCTTTACACCCACTTCCATGCATATTTTGTTTACCCTGACGTATGACCTTGACCTGAATTATCTCCCTACGAGCTGTTCCGGCTGTGCGACATTGAGGTGAAGGGCGTCATCACACACGTCCATGTATATTGTTTGACTTATGACCTTGACCTGAATCATCTCCCCAGGAGCTATTCCGGCGGTGCGACATCGAGGAGAAGGTTTCATCACCACACCCACTCCCATGTATATTTTTTACCCTGACTTATGACCTTGACCTGAATTATCTCCCTAGGAGCTGTTCCGGCTGTGAGAAGAGTTGAACACTCATGGTTTACAGTAGCTTCAACCCCCCCCCCCCCACACACACACACACACTCATCTGGTTTACTCTTGACTTTGACCTGGAATCTTTACACCCACTTACGGCTTCATCACCACACCGACTTAAATGTATTTTTTAAAACCTGAATTGTGACTTTGACCTTGACCTAAATTGTCTCCCTAGGAGCTGTTCCGGTCCGCCTGTGCGACATCGAGGAGAGAAGACTTCATCACCCACTTACATGTGTATTTTGTTTACTTTCATATATGACATTGACCTGAATTATCTCCCTAGGAGTTGTTCCGGCTGTGCAACATCGACGAGAAGAGCTCAACAATCTAGTTTACAGTACCTTTACCCCTCACACATCTGGTTTACTCTGACTTCGACCTGGAATCGTTACACCCCACTTACCCTGACTTATGACCATGACCTGAATTATCTCCCCAGGAGCTGTTCCGTCTGTGCGACATCGAGAAGAGAAGGGCTCATCATTCTGGTTAACTATGACTTCGACCTGGAATCTTTACACGCACTTACATGTATATTTTGTTTACCCTGACCTGTGACTTATGACCTTGACCTAAATTATCTCCCTAGGAGCTGTTCCGGCTGTGCGACATCGAGGAGAAGGGCTTCATCACCCACGTCCATGTATGTTATTGTTTACTTTGACTTATGACCTTGACCTGAATTATCTCCCTAAGACTGTTCCGGCTGTGTGACATCGAAGAGAAGGGCTTCATCACCCACTTCCATGTATACTGTTTATTTTGTTTACCCTGATCTGTGACCTTCACCTGTGACCTTCACCTGTGACCTTGACCTAAATCATCTCCCTAGGAGCTGTTCCGCCTGTGCGACATCGAGGAGAAGGGCTTCATCACCAAGCGGGACATGCAGCGGCTGAAGGCGGAGCTTCCAGTGTCCCCCGATCAGCTCGAGGTGGTCTTTGACTCTCTGGATGGTGACGGCAATGGCTCGCTCACTCTGGAGGAGTTTACAGAGGGCTTTGGTGAGTAGGATAAGGAGAGAGGGGAGAGAGGGAGGGAAGGGAGAGAGAGAGAGGGGGAGAGAGAGGAAGAGAGTAAGATAGGTATATAGGGAGAGGGGAACAGAAAGGGGGAAGAGAAGGGGTCAGAGAGAGGAAGGGGGAGGGGTGGAGGGAAGGGGAGAGTTAAAGGAAAGAGGGAGAGACAGAGGGATAGAAAGAGAGAGGGGTGGATAGAGGGAGAGAGAGAAGGGAAGGAAAGAGGGAGAGACAGAAGAGAGGGGAAAGAGGGAGGACCAGATCGAGGTGGTCTTCGACTCTCTAGATCGAGACGGCAATGGCTCGCTCACCACGTAGGAGTTTACAGAGGGCTTTGGTGAGTAGGATAAGGAGAGAGCGGGAGGGAGAGAGAGGGGAGGGAAAGAAAAAAAGAGAGGAAGATGGGTATAATTAATAATGGAGATGGAGGGGGGGAGAGAGGGATAGGGTGACAGAGAGGTCTTTGGTGAGAAGGATACGGAGAGAGAGGGGAAGGAAGGAACTGAGAGGAAGATAGAATATTGGGAGATAGAGGGAGGGAGAGAGAAATAGGGGGGGGGGAGGGCAGAAAGGGAAGGGCAGAGAGGGCTTTGGTGAATAGGATAGGATTGCTATTCAGTGAGTGATAGGGGAGAAACAGGGGAAGCGATGGGAAGGGAAACAGAGACAGAGATGAAGAGAAGGAGATGGAGAGAAAGAGAGTGTAGGAGAGATAGAGAGAGAGAGGCGCAGAAAGGGAAAGACAAAGGGAAGGTGAGGGGAAGGGAGAAGCGGGGAAATAGGGATAGATTAAAAGAGAGAAAGAGAGAAAGAGAGAAGGGGAGAAGGAAGAAAAGAGAGAGATGTGAAGAGAGAGTCAGGGAAAAAGAGAGAGATGAAGAGAGAGAATTAAATAAAGTTTGTCTTATTTCATTTTATCTCATCTTATGGTAAAACCTAATTATTATTATATATAAAAAATAAAAAAAACGTTATGTGATTTCATGTAGATTTGTTGATATTTGAGACAGTTTTTGATGATTTAGTGAATAGTATGTGATAGTTAAAGAAATTAAAACTTCATTGTCATTCAAGAATACGTTTGACGATTTATTCGGTAAGTCAAATTAGCCTAGGCATGCAGAAAGTTGAAGGTAATGTATAGATGTTGTAAGTAGTAATTAATACACACTAATATAGTTTACTTCTTCAATGTATACATCCTTTCACTCGTCTTGGATATCACTTAAATCTAACTCTTTGAAAAGGTTATAGCACGAACGATTTCTCTGTTTCCTCTACAAGAAGATGACTAAAATAAATCCTTTGTTTACTTTATAGTTGTCGAATATTTACAGGTTGTAAGTTGTGTGTTCTTTAATATAATCCACATTTCCATGTTATTTTATTTGAGTATATCCCTCCAACCATAATCATAGCCATGAATTTGGGTTGCCATCTACGCTCTAAAATTTAAAACATGGGTAAAAATATCTCGGATACTGTGATAAAATAATTATTTTCACATGTTTTCAATCTATAATAATTGTAGCATTGGTTGAAATGCTTCAGATCAGATTTGTTTAAAAGAAAAGGAAAAAGTAAAGAGAAAAAAAATAAACAAACATGATTTTACATTAATTGACAAACAGGCATTAGCGTTTAAAGAAATGCATTAATCAATTTTGAAATAATGAATTACAATAACATTTATAGATCGTTAAAGGCTGAATGTGAAGCATTAGAAAGTTATAAGGAAGGGGATTTAATCTTCATATTTGAACTAAGCTTTAGCACACTATTTTAATTATGAGGCTGAAGTTGTAATATCCAATGCATTCTGATAGGTATCAACAGTTATGGTGTGATAACATCCACCCTGAACTAAAATGGTGTATGACTTCAGGGTTTTATGTGTTCCCTTCCGAGATATTGATGGGTATTTTTGAAGCTAACATAAAAACTTAAAACATCCCTAAATGGTCTATATAAACGAAAAGAAAAAACCAGGCAATGCACAAACGAATAAGAAAATATGATAAGTAATTCGTTCTTCAAACAATGCTATACAAGTGTTTTAGCGTGATGGCTTCCAAAACTCATGATTTTTAACTCTCGTTCAATAGATACATTACGGTTGCCTTCTCTCAGTGCGGTTACCTTCTCTGATCTCCTCAGGCAGTTTTCTGGGCTTGCGGTCTCAAAATAATTCTCGGGATGATATCGAGGAAAGAGCAGTAGAAGGGGAGGTAAGATATCTTTACGTGCAAAGGGCGATAAACATAAAAAATTCAAAGTGCCTTCATGAAATCTGTCTATAATTATTGAATGCATTATAGTGTACCGATAACAAAAGGTAAACGGAGCTGATAAAAGTTTGTTCTTAAGAAAATCAAAAGGGTCCCTTTTCTTTTACTGAATCCGGCGTTTTTACTCTTCAATTATGTCACAGCAATATAAAACAGACCACCGAATTTTGAGGACTTCGCTCAACCACTCTCAAGTCTAAACAGGGAAATTAATGTAGAAAGCATCTATCTATCTATTCATCTATCTATCTATCTATATCTATCAATCAATCTATCTATCTATCTATCTATCTATCTATCTATCTATATATATATATCTATCTATCTATCTATCTATCTATCTACCTATCTCTCTCTCTCCCTCTCTCTCTCTCTCTTTTCCAAGATCCCCTGTTGCCCCCTACTAAGCAACCCAATGATAAAAAGAAGGGGAATAATCCAATCTATTTATCTCATAATGTCCCTTAGGATGAGGGAAATAATCCAATCTATTTTTCTCCCATACTATCCCTTAGGATGACTCTAGCGTCTATGGTTTCCATGACAGTGCCTTGGAGGAAAAGATGTTTTCAGAAATGATGAGGCAGTGCGGCGCAGCCTCAGTTTTCCAGGAGTAAGTGTTTTGTTGGTTAAACTTTCAATAGAAAAAAAACGATTTCACTAATTAAAACTAAAAGTATATCATGATCAGGACTAAGTGTTTTGTTAGTTAACCTTTCAGAAGAAAAAGATTTAATTAGTTAAAGCTAAAAGTATATCACGATCAGGACTAAGCGTTTTGTTCGTAAAACTTTCAATAGAAAAAAGAAAGATTTAATTAGTTAAATCTAAAAGTATATCGTGATCAGGACTATGGGTTTAGTTTAAAAAAACATCTGAGGCTTTTTAGGAGAAAGATTTAGGAGGTTTTACTTTGAGTCTTTTAGGGGTACGCAATAAGTGAGGTAAAAACTTAGTTTTGAGGGAGGAAAGTTTTAGTAGGGTACGCTTTCCGTTTTTACGGAGTAAGCATTTAGTTAGGGTAACTATTAGTCTTTCAGGAGTAAGCATTTATTTAGTTGAACTTTGAATAAATGCAGTTAAACTTTTGAGTCTTTCAGATCAAAGCATTAAGCTTGAAAACTGTAAGTCTTCAAGGAGTAAGCATCTAGTTCGTTAAACTTTCATGGAGATAACAATTAAAATTTCGTGTTGAAGTAGATAATTATGTCATTGCTATTTTCAAGGATAAGTATAAGTATTATCATAAATATGTCGAAAGAGATATACAATTAACAATTCAGTGTAGCTAGACTTTTCAATTGGTTATAATTTTATGGTTTGGACTTGTTTCTCATTTATGGTTCGCGAGACTAATGAGTGAGGCAAAGCATCGGTAAAATGAAATGAGAAAGTCAGACAAAAAGGCGGGATATACTGTTTATTGAAGAAGGACTAAGAATAGAAAAAAGTAATAGAATATAAACGAATGCGCAAAAGGTATCTGTGTGTGGAGAGGTTGGGGACCTTCATTATTACACATAATTTAGGTTCTCAAACTAATATTTGCGCAAACACATATAAAGGTTCTCAAACAAACCTTAACTAAAACAATGATTCTGAAATTAATGCTGACTAAAACGCATATGAGGTTTTCAAACTAACTTTTACCAAAACCACGAAGGGAGGATGGTCTTTACCAAAACACAGAACTAGCCTTTATCAAACCCCAACAAATAGTTACAAACAGCATAAACACAATTAATATATACCAAAAACAAAACGTACTCAAACTGACTGATACCAAAGCTCTTTACAAAGCATCTCAAATTTTTTACCTCGCAAGCGCCGACTCCAGAGACTGAAAGTCCACTCTGGATTTCCGGATATCCCCGGCCAGTTTGGAGATGAAGTCCTCGAAAGTGCTGGCCATATCTGGTTCTTCCCTGTGCAGCTTCTGCCACATCGCTTTGATCACGTCCTCACTGTTAGGTGCCGCGAGTTGATGGAAGAAAGGTGAGGTATATTATTTATAGATTTTGTTACCGCAAAAATGGAAGGAGAAAGTGAGATACGGGATTGTTTCTAAATCTTATGTGAATGTCATCTCCCCATACAAGCCGTGCTTTTCCCCCCTTTCTCCTCCTACTCATTGTTTGTTAATCATTCTCAATCTCTCTGGCTCCTCTCTATCTATATAACTATCTCATTATCACTCAGTATCTTCTCGTTCTCTTCATTTTCTAGATCTGTATATCCTTTCTCTCACTGTTCCTACAGTTTTCCCCAATGAATTGTTCTAG